>JAQFZC010002457.1:0-23002 GCA_034695205.1 Dicyrtoma fusca | reverse complement strand
CGGGACGGGTCCCTATTTGTGCCCGGGTCTCTAATTGTGCCCGGGGTCTCTTAGCTTGAAGTTTAAAATAGTGCCCGAGGGCACTATTTGGGTCTTTACGGTACATATATACAGTTTCGAAAAGGTATAATAATTTGTTAAATAGGTACCTACGTATGTAGATGCATAGTAGTTAATGTCAGTAAGTTAATATTTAAAGATTTCAGATGTCCAAGATACTACATACCTTATTCATTTTAGAAATGTTTCAAATTCCTATATTTTGTATTCGACATTCCTGTAACAGCGTCTTTTCCTTTTAGAATATTAGGTATTCGAATTTTCTTAGTCAGTGCTATACTTACATACCTATTACATTTTTAAGAAATCAAAATTTAAACAAAAAATTAAATTCGCAGCATAGATGGTAATATTTTTGTACGAGTGAAATCTTGATCAAATACCTAATTAGGAGATACTTAATTGCATTCGGGCATCATCATCATCATCATCATCATCTCTGCAATGAATCTGGAATTTGGATCATAAATACTACTACATACGAACCACCAAACTAAGGATACCCCATGATGGTTTATAGATGGCTGTCAATTAGTCAAAAAGTACTGTGCGTTAATAAACTGCACACATAATGAAAACACACTGGCACTTGTACTTTTTTTTTGCTGTATTATTCCAACTACCAACGCAACTGTCGCTGGCTGTCAACCCTGGCGCATTGCAATAACCTACGATTCCTTCATTTAATTTAATTTCATTTGATTTAATGTGGATACATAGAAGTAGAGAGCATAGCAGTGCACTGGTACTGGTGACTGGCTGGAGACGGAGACGCTAGAATAATATTTTATGATTTACCGTCCAGTCGTTAAATTAAATATAATACCTACGTAATATAATGTAAATTTATTTTTTGTACTCTTTTACTTACACTTACTGGCACTGGGCACTGAACACTGACATCAGGTAAAAATATTTTAAGGTATTTGCTATATAGCTTCCTGCCCATACCTATATAGCCTATAATATGTACGTCTAATTTCTAATTTGTTTAACCAAAAGCAAAATGCAAGAAACCAAAACCACGCTAAAAAAAATGCAAATAGACGGACTGACTGACTGACTGAACAAAGCATAATTATATCTGTATTTCTACCACGGTCGGTATTTGGCCTATTCTTGATATATTTCAATGGAGGACAGGCAGCAGTGTCAATTTTATCATGTTTATTCTTTCAAGGTACTTTATGTCTGTCTGTCTGTTCTGTTCAACTGCTTTAACTTTAACTACAGCGTGCAGTTATAATAGAATATTGCAAATTGCAAAAGAGGATATTATAGAGCCTTACAAATATGACTTCATACGATTGGGGTTTGAAATCCGCTTTGCAAAAAAGTTGAAAACGGTAAAACGATGCTTTAAAAATGTCAAATAATAAACTGTAAGTATTCGTATTTAAAAGACACGAAAATAGACGTAAGCCATTTGAAACAGTGCGCAGTGTAAAATTGTAAAATACATATATATTATTACCTTTTTCAAAGAATTCAAAAGTAGGTTTTACGCTTATTTGAAAGGGAGTAAAATATGGTATTTACACTTGTTTAACGAATGTAAAACATTATTTTTGTACTTTTTTAGAGAGTAAAACATGGTATTTGCACTTTCTGATAGAGTGTAAAACATGGCATTTACACTTTTGTGAAGTGCAAAACAGCATTTGCACTTTTTAAAAGAGTGTAAAACATCGTATTTACACTTTTGAAAGAGTGTAAAACATGGCATTTGCGCTTTTTAAAAGAGTGTAAAACATCGTATTTGCACTTTTTAAAAGAGTGTAAAACATGGCATTTGCACTTTTTGAAAGAGTGTAAAACATTGTATTTACACTTTTTGAAAGAGTGTAAAACATGGCATTTGCACTTTTTGAAATAGCGTAAAATATTTTACGTAAAACCTTTTTCAAAAAAGCCATTTTTATGATGTCACACGTGACAGGCCCCTATACTGTTACTATATAGGGGCATACTATAATAGGAAAGGTTTAGTTTAATGGGATATATGGGCTATGGGAATATGGGGAGGAATTACTTTCCTATAAACCCTTTCTTTCACGTTGCATTGCATTGCATTGCAAATGCAAACTTTGACTTGCTTTTTTTATTAGGGAAGGAATGCCGACTGTAATAGGTAATAAGTAAGTAAAGCTCTCCATTCCATTTGCAGTATATTTATTTATTTCTCCTATACCCTATAGTAGTTGTAGTTATAGTTATAGCCGTTATAGTTAGTTATGGTTTTAGTTATAGTTACATTGGAATTTAAATACGATCTGTAAGTTGTGTAGTTTGTAGTTTCTGTACTGAATTGACTTACAACTTACAAACTAAAACTACGAAGCTCACAAGCAAGCCCTGTCCAAGAGGTTTGTGTGACTTGACAAAGCGGTTTATACTTGGCTTCCCAGTCAACCTTCTCAGTCCATCGATAGCCTTCCTTCCCACCGGACACACAGACACAGACCGAGATCCTTTTTTTGTGCTCCACAACTCCACACACTCGTCTAAAAGTCAAAGTGCTGTATATTTGATATTATTATATCGCCATTTAAATTACAATATTAATTTTTTTTCTCCCTAATTAAATTAAATACAATAATGGCTGCCAGTCGTGCTACCAAGTCCGGATTTGCTGCGGAAGCTCAAAGAAAGGTAAGAGACAAAAAGACAAAATTACAAACAACTAATGACCAAGAAAGTTAGTTTACAAAACAAAAATTCATTTCTAGTATTATTGCTGAATTATTGTAAAACCTATTCGAACTGGGAAACCATGCCATGGAAGGAATGCTTTGAAAAGTGTTTAATTCCATAAATGTACTTTTTCAAAACGGTCAAAACTAGTAAATGACACTTTTTCGAAACAGTCAACAAGAGTAAATAACACTTTTTCAAAACGGTCGTAACTAGTAAATAACGCTATTTCAAAACAGTCAAAACTAGTAAATAACACTTTCAAAACGGTCAAAACTAGTAAATGACACTTTTTCAAAACTGTCAAAACTAGTAAATAACACCTTTTCAAAATCGTCAAGTCAAAAGTAGTGAATAACACTTTTTTAAAACAGTCAAAATCACTAAATAATACCTTTTCAAACCAGCCAAACCAATAAATGACACTTTCAAAAGGTTAAAATACTGGAAATAGTCGTTTTCAAAAACATTCAAAACTAAGTATTGCGGTTTCGAAAAGGTTAAAAAATTCATTTTTCGAGTTGATTCTTTTGCCAGTCAATCAGTCAGTGTCGACCTTTTGAACTAATTATTACATAGTTGATAGGTAGTTAGTCTAGTTAGTGGATTGTTGCTGTCAACTGTTTTTAGTTTGTTCTGTGTGAGTAAGTTTTGGGAAGACGATTAGACCCAGAGTCGAACGCTTCATCTTTCCTGTCCTGGCCTCATTATTATTACGATTATGATTATTATTTTATTGTAGGAATATTTTTATTATTGTTGGGAATTGCCATGAATCATTATAGGAACGACATTCAACATTGCATTGGCACGTGGGCGGCCGTCGCCTTCATCCAGTCATTCATCATTCAGGCAGATTTCCTAAGGAATCAATTGAAGGATAGAAATAAAAGTGAGACAAAGATTACGTTGACAGTAACAATAAAGCAATTTAATGTACTTTTACATCATAATGATCTAAAAAGCATACGATTACGTACTTACGATTCTTAACTTGACGATTTGAATGACGGCTTACAACTTATTGTAATTTCTTGGCTGGTTTGGTACGATTGTTATTGTTATTGTTAGTCAGTTGCTGGTGCATCATTAACAGATGAAATAGTAGTCTCAGGCAATAGTTATTTCCAACTCTGATTGTTGAGTTTAAGTATAGGCAATGATTCTACACATGTGTGTACACTCTACCAAATCTCATTAAAAAGGATGCAATTTTTCATTTGGAACGCAACCTTTTCGAAATGGTAATATATCCAGTTTTAAATCTCGTTGAAAACACCAATTTCTTGTTTAGACCTTTTTTGAAAGCGCTAATTTCTTGTTTAGACGTTTTTGAAGACGCTAATCTCTTGTTTCTACCTGTTTGAAAACGCTTACTTCTTGTTTTGGCATTTTTGAAAACGCTAATTTCTGGTTTTGATCATTTTGAAAAGTGTTAGTTGCTAGTTTTAACCTTTTTGAAAACGCTAATTTCTGGTTTTGATCATTTTTAAAAGTGTTAGTTAACAGTTTTGACTTTTTTAAAACGTTTACGTTTTGTTTTGACCTTTCTAAAAACACAATTTTCTTGTTCTGACCTTTTCTGAAAGTGTTAGTTAACAGTTTTGACCTTTTCGAAAGCGCTAAGCTCTTGTTTCGACCTTTTCTAAAAGTGCTAATTACTAGTTTTGACCTATTGGAAAAAGTTTATCGTACAATAAACACTTTTACAGAGCATTCTTTCCCTGGTTGATGGCTTCGTACAGTGTACATTGTACAGAATGGATATTTCATTTTTTGTTTGTTCTGCTAAAATGTTCTCAAGTATTGAAAGTAATTGTAAAAGTCAAAGTCGTTAGGAGGGCGTTATGTCAGTTGGTTGTTCTAAAAGTTCTTGGCTGTTGATTGTTGTAAAAAAAATGGAGTGTGTACCGGAGGTATGCACGTATATAAGTCAACGTCAAGTCAAGTCACATCCTCACATCCCAAATTTCCCCGTAGTTAGTTGTATGAGCCATATGGCATGGGGATTTTGGAGATGCATTTTAGTAGTGAGTAAAGGGAGAGGAAAAAAAATTTTTGCGAGAGAGAGCTGAGTGGGGGCCCTACAGACGAATCTTATGAGTCATTAGCTATTAAAAAACTGCAAGCCGTTCTTATGCGTTGTAGTAATAATTGTAGGTAGGTACTTCTCCGTCCAGGTAGGTATCTTATCCTGTAATCTAAGCAAGTAGGCACCTACATACACATGGATGTATTTTATGTCGAGTGTAACTCCAGACAAGAGAGAATACAGGTTTTTTTTTGGTCTCTTTTACACTATGGGCAATCATACAGGGTCGGTGAAGAGGCATTGTGACGTAAGGCCAGAGCCCGCTTAAAGTAGGCACTTACATGGGTAGGTAGTCTGACCACAGTCCAGTGCAAACGGCAGTTTAGTATTTTTTAAAACTCTAAATATCACAAGTACCTAGGTAGTTACTTTCTAAAAAGGTGCAAATAGCGATTTATACATTCTAAAAAGGTGCAAATAGCGCTTTTACGTATTTTAAAAAGGTGCAATTAGCGATTTTATACATTCTAAAAAAGGGCAATGGGACAAGTCCCGAGAGCCTATATTTTTGAAAACTAAAAAAAACTACATTCTAAAAAGGTGCAAATAGCGCTTTTATACATTTTCAAAAGGTGCAAATAGCGCTTTTACGCATTTTAAAAAGGTGCAAGTAGCGATTTTACGCATTTTAAAAAGGTGCAAGTAGCGCTTTTACACTTTCTAAAAAGGTACAAATAGCGCTTTTATACATTTTCAAAAAGGACAAATATCGCTTTTATACATTCTACAGAAGTGCACATAGATGTTTTAGCACATTTTAAAAAATGCAAACACCCCTTTGACCATTTTGAAAAGTACAAATACCAGTAGCGTACTTTACTATTTAAAAAAGAGTGTATATGTCGATTTTAAATGTTTTTAGAAGGTGAGAGTATCACTTCTACACATTGTAGAAAGGTGCAAAGAGTACTTTAACACAGTTTAACAATATTCAACGACCGGTTTTAGGTAGTTCTGTAGGCACTTGTGTGACCATATAGTGTCACAGTAATGCTTTAAAAAAGAGACAGATAAGCTAAATACTATTCCAAAATGCGTCTTCACCCACGACATGTACCTACATTTGCAAGTTCCAACCAAAAGGATAAAAGAGAGCTGTGCTCGATGCATATACAAAAAAGGGTTGAAGATGAGAGATTTTGAGACAAGGAACGAGCAACTAAGCCCAGCATTAGCATTGCAATACTGCAAACACTGCAAGAAGGTGATTGGAATAAAAAGAAAAGTGAAGGTGTGTGTGTGCCTGATGATGGTGCCTCGTCCTCTGATTCGATCATCATGAACATTTCGGAACACTTTCAACTCAACTTTTGAACTTCCATCCATGAGCCATACTTACAAGTTACAAGTCAAGTCTAAAGTCAAAAAGAAGACATGCCTATATATAATAATTATTAACCCATTCGGAACTGGGGAACCAGGGAAAAAATGCTTGAAACAAATGTTTAATTCTATAAATTAACGTTTTCAAAACGGACAAAAGTAGTAAATACATAACACTTTTTCAAAAAGGTCAAAACTAGTAAATAACACTTTTTCAAAACGGTCAAAACTAGTAAATAACACTTTTTCAAAACGGCCAAAACTAGTAAATAACACTCAAAAAATTACAAAACTAGAAATTACCTTTTTCAAATAGTCAATACCAGAAATTCCCCTTTTTCAAAAACATTCAAAACTAAGTGTATTACCGTTTCGAAAAGGTTAATATCCCTTGAGGTAATATCCGTAGCCATAATCATGCCCAGGATATGGGGAGTCGATACATAAGGATGGAGGACAGAACAGACTATATACCCGAATAAAGAGCACGATTACGATTAAATACTGATAGGTTCTTTTTATTATACAGATATCATCCACATATGTACATATAGCTTATACATCCAGACTAATTTATTCCGAATACTGAATAATACACCGAGTACCTATTAATCTTCTCTTAGTATTGTATCCGCAGTACATTTTTTATTATTATTATTATTAGCAATGATGTCATGCTGTTCTTTCTATCCTTGTAAATGGTTTCACTCTTATTGAGTACATACGTCATCCGTAATACACTTGACTGCAATCAGTAACAAAACAAAGTCAGAGCAGAACTTAAAAGTGCATATCAGCCAGTGGTAAAGGATGAAGGATTCAGACGAAGAGCTCGCTCTCATGATAACGATGCGATATTTCCATATTTTTATGTTAACTTTAGTCTTTGATATTTACTGGAAACCGGTTGAAATGGAGAACTTCATCCATAATATGTAACATAATACTACCACATATCCATAGTCAAGTAGGTATTATTTACTTTCAAGCAGGAAGGTGATGGCATTCGGCATCGGCATCGGCAGGGTTGCACTACTGCTGGTAATGGTTGGTTCGTTGGTTGGTTATTTGTTGAATGTTGAATTTGCAAATACAATGGCCACTTTGTCATTTGTTCTGTTTCGAGGCTTTATCTCCTCAAGTTAAAGTTGCCTACTTGTCGCTGAAATTATTTATACAGAAAATGTGTAGGTAAATAAGTGTTTGACAATCGTTAGTAATTATTAGCATTTCTGTTCTGTATATTTTGTCCACTTCCACTTCCACTGACGAAGGACGAAGCGACTGTTCGATGTTCTAATCGGAGCTGTAAAGTGTTCCGTAATACCCCTGTGCAGATTGCCTGATACTAAAAAAATTAAACAGAGCTTTGAGCATGGAATTTTAATTGTATAAGTTTTTAACACCTTGTTTGACTGAACACAATGCAGTGTAAAGTCATTGAATTGAACATGATTGAATAAATTAGGTACTAGCTGAGGCAGAGGTTTGTAAACTAAAAATAAAAACTGTTTCATGTATTCTGTTAACTGTTAATATTGTGGACCTACCTTGGTATTTTTCGATAAGTATTTTGACTTGTGGCATACAGAAGTAGGTACTAGTAGGTATAGCTCTTGCTGTCTGCGTCTCTTTCATCTTTATCAGCTTGTAGAATCTAGAGATAATAATAAAAATTATTTTCATGAGAAGTACCTACTATAATCTATAATTAATTGTAGTTAATTATAATAATTATTAGTATGATTATGGCATGATCACTGCTTACTAGTGCCAGTAGTGCCATAAAGTAGGTACAAATTACACATTCTCACAAAATTATAATGATTGCCTTGGCTATGTTGCATGCATGTTGTAGGTAGGTCTACAGTTACAATTATTATTATTGTATTGTAGCGTAGCTGTGTGTAGAATGCTGGGTTTGACGATGCCGATGTTAATTATTATTACTAATAGTTGACAGGCATGGGTTTTCCCTTGTTGAGATAATACACAGTACACAGTGATTCTTTGTAAATGTAAATAATACTGATGTTAAATTAATTACAATGGAAATTTATCAAACTGCTTACTTTACAATCCAGAGTTCTTGGAACTTAAGTAGAGCATAAAAACACCACTAAAATTTACATAGTTTGAAGATTTAATTACTGCGCACTGCATCCTCTCTGTACCATCAAAATGAAAGGAAAGTAGGTAGGTATGTTAATTCACTCGTGAATCGATTTAAGGACAGGTCGCAGGATCTTAATCGAACCATGTGATGAAGTTACAGGCGATTCAGGCTCATCGTCATAAGTCATAAGTAAACCTTGTATTCAGTTCAGTCACTGATGATGATCTGTTCTATGGCTGAAATCAAAAGTTTTAGTCATCATCAAAGTGATTTATTAATACAAATTAATCATTTTGTTTGCCATTAACCCTCTCGAGGGGTGCCTTACTACGTCATACAACATCCAGTGATGACTAAGAGACTAACTTACAATAATTATGAACTCATGGGCAGGACGCATGCATGTTGACTGTTGGCTGGCTTCATCTTTTAGGTTGTAGGTTGTAGGTACTCACTACTTCTTCATTCTTGATTTCGAGTTGGTAGTTGGTTAGCTGACACAGATTTTTGGTCTTTGGCTTTGGCTTTATGGCTTGCTATTGTGAAGCATAATGAATAATGAAGATGATGGAAGATGCTTGCTTACGCACGTTCCGAAATTAAAATTGTGCGTTGAAGGAATGTGAATGAGTTGTTCTGAAACTAAAAAAAAGAGACAAATATGGCAGGAAATCATTGAGAGTGACTGTTGCTACTGCTCAAGGCTGAATCTGAATGAGTCAAATTAATTTATAATGCCAAACTAAACTGTTGACGGTATTTTATGGGCAACTAACTTGTTTTGACGTGATTGTAATTGTAATCGGCAATTATTATTATTACGAGTGTAATAATGGCGTAGCACAGGGAGTTCCCCACGTCATGTCAGTAGTCAGTTTCAGTGTCAGTTGCATCACCATGGAGACGTCACTTCTATAGATGGAATTGGATTCTTATTTTTCTTGAGCACCTACAAACAATATTCATTGATCATCAACATTACCATCATCATCATCATTTCTCTTATTATTGTAATCTCCTTCAAGATTCGATCATCCCCAAAGAATCCCGCACCCTCAAGTACTTACTTAGATTATGGATTAAGTATTAAAGTGAGAGTTACTAGGTACTTACGTCATGATCATGAATGTGAATTCATTGAAATTTCTAATTCTGCCTTTTCAGTCATCAGTTGACTATCCTTGCCTTGTAGACAAAATTCCTACCTTCAACCTTCCTTCCCTGGTTTGGGTTTGGTTTGATCATTGATCATGAGCCGTTTTTATTTATCCAAACCTTGTAAATCTTGTAAATCTTGGATGCACTGTCAACTGTACTGTGAACTGTTCACTCACTCGGAATTTATTTTTGAAAGTTCAATTAGGTACTCATTGCATACTTTCTGCTCAAATACATATCTACAATTTAGCTTACTGTAGTTGGTATAGTGATCTGCGTTTGTAAAAAAGGTGACAGATTATTTGAATTGCTTGCCTGTGAGTTGTGAGCAATTCAGTGAGCAATGCTTAACCTTTTCGAAACGCTAATGTTCTTAGTTTTGTATCTTTTTGAAAAGGGGGAATTTCTAGTTTTCTGACCTTTTTAAAGTGTTAACTTACTAGTTTTGACCGTTTTGAAAAAGGGTTATTTACTAGTTTTGACCGTTTTGAAAAAGTGTTATTTACTAATTTCGCCCGTTTTGAAAAAGTGTTATGTAGTAGATTTGATCATTTTGAAAAAATGTATTTGTAGAATTAAACACTTTTGTAAAGCATTCTTTCCATTGCTATTGTTGCGCCCAGTTGCGAATAGGTTAAAGAGAGTTTGTCGGAATTTATGATGTAATTCCTATGTACGGTATGTACTTCTAAAAGAATGTTGGTAGTTTGCATCGAGCTACAGTCAACAGTTGACAGTCAACGGACAAAAATGTGGCCTCCAACATGGTCTCCGGAAGTTGCAAAAGTCGTCCGTCTTAAGATTAGATTATAGTTCGTGTAGGCTAACCCACACATGACAAATTAGTTTACAATTTCAACGGCAACAAACAAATTAGTATTCGACATAACATAATTGCTCAGAGCTTTCAACTTTCAAAGTACAGACAGATTACAATTTTGTTTCACAAGGGAATGCCAACGAATTCAGTCCATTCTGCCACTTTGAAATGAAAAAGAGACAGATTAAGATACGAGGTTGACGTATTCGTTAAAGAATTGCATTTTTTGCATTTTTTTAACATTTTTTACATTCCTTTCCTTTGGGACGACGATTTACGATGCCTACTGATATTTCAACAAGTGTGTGTAGATACGCAGTAAAAGAATTCTGTAAAGAAATATTTCTCTCTAAAATACTTTTGTTAAAAGATTTATCTGGCTATGTAATAACTGCTGCTCTTGAACTGTACTTTCGTGCACCCTCAATTTGCTTTGATAATGGCAATTGGCAGGGCAATGCTGGTCACAAATTAGCTAGCAATTAGTGCGTGAGAACATTAATTCGCAATTCGATTTAAGCCTAATTGCTTCTGTGACCGAGGGTAGTGAATAATAATATGATTCAAATGAAAATGACGAATGATTCACTCTAAAAGCGAATAAGTGGGTAGCATTTGCTAGTAGTTTAGTTACATAATTATGTAGCAAATTATTTGCGTAAAATAATCATCATTATGACTGTGTGACTGCAAATTACTTACAAAAAAAAACATGCCCTTGCATCGCATTCTCGTAACTCGCAACAGTTGAGGTTGACGGCTGTTTCCAACTTTTTTTTGCTGCAAAAATAAATGTAGGTACAATAAAAAATAACGGAGATGAGCAGACAGAAAAATGACAAAGTATTTGCCAGTTTAGTACAAGCAACAGCTGACTGACTGACTGACCCACGGTGGCTGACTGGCTGACTGACATCCGCTTATTATTTTACCAATTCAACTCACTCTGTCTGTCTGTCTCTCTGTCATTATTAAAGCATTGGCAGTCATTTTAGTCTCATTTGTAATTTCGATTAGTTCCACTCAAGTTTCAGTCTAATCGGCCATGCATCTGTAGTGTGATGGTTGTTTGACTAGTGAGTGATTTAGGAGGGCTTCGGCTTTGCCAAATGTTGTTGAAAAAAAAGATGGGGTTGGGTTTGGGATGCGTGTGGTTGAGCTGTTAATGGGTTTTTTGTAGGTATATAGGTAGGTCCCTATACTTACAGATGCATTATGATTGCGTCTGAGTCATGGACGAAAGAGCTAATTCAACTTAAATATTAATAGTTATGACATAATGATAATGAATTGTGCACACATTTCATCATTTCATAATAAGAGGAAAAAGAAACACCTACTACAAGCAAATATATATATATAGCAACTTCAGGACGGAAAAGTTATTCCGGTAGTGCAGTGGTCACAGGAATTATTTAACCTTTTCGAAAGGGTAATGCATTTAGTTTTGCATGTTTTTGAAAATCGTTATTTCTAGTTGCGACCATTTTGAAAACGGTAATTTCTAGTTTTTTGACTTTTTGAAAGTGTCGATCACTTACTAGTTTTGATCGTTTTTAAAAAGTGTCATTTACTAGTTTTTTGACTGTTTTGAAAAAGTGTCAATTACTAGTTTTGACCGTTTTTAAAAAGTGTTATTTACTAGTTTAGACCATTTTGAAAAAGTGTTATTGACTTGTTTTGACCGTTTTGAAAACGTGTCATTTACTAGTTTTGACCATTTTGAAAAAGTTAATTTATAGAATTAAACACTTTTTTCAAGAATTCTTTCCGTGGTTCCCCAGTTCCGACTAGGTTAAGTAGGGATGCCAAATTTTACAAAGTCAGTTATTACAGTCCCTGTAGTAATACGAATGCAACGTATAAATACTAAATTACTATTAATAGTAATGTAATGCTATAGATATAATAGTTCACACGAGCTTTCTGCGGTTTTGTGGTCTTTTTTCATGATTTTGCGGTGAGCGAATCATAATTAGACGAGTGGGGAAAAAACGAATGTATAATTATATATTATTAGAACGGAAACACGTGAATGAATTATTCTATTTGTCTGTCATAGATCCAAAGCAAGTACAATGAGGACCATGCCCATGAAGTTCTGGAATGGATTCAAAGCGTCACCAACGACAGTATTAATACATCTGGGGACATGGACAACTTTGCGGAAATCTTGAAGGATGGCACACTTTTGTGCAAGTAAGTCAAGGGTACAAGTAGTGGATGCTATGTTTTTTCTCTGATGCATCCCCCCATAAAATTGTATTGCAAATTTAATTTGACTGAATGGCTATTTTTTGTTTGGTAGATTGGTGAATGACTTGAAGGCAGGCTCCGTGAAAAAGGTCAACACGTCCACCATGGCCTTCAAATGCATGGAGAATATCAATAATTTCTTAGCCGCCGTGACCACTCTGGGAGTGCCAACTCAGGAGCAGTTTCAAACGGTTGACTTGTGGGAGAAGCAAAATTTGAATGCCGTCGTGATCTGTCTCCAGTCATTAGGGCGGAAGGGGGGTAATTTCGGGAAGCCAAGCATTGGACCCAAGGAAGCCTCCAAGAATGTCCGTCAATTCACAGATGAGCAGTTGAAACAGGGAGATTCCATCATTAGCCTCCAGTACGGCTCCAATAAGGGAGCTTCCCAGTCCGGAATTAACTTTGGAAACACTCGACACATGTAAAGAGCGTCATGTAGAGTTGCAACGGTCTGCTTGCACAAAATTTTATTATTAATTATTATTAGGTACTATTACTGAATTATATACAATAATATATCGGCGTTCGCACTCCAAATTGTATTTTCTAAATTAATACTAGAGAAATAAAAATTGTACTATACATGTAGCTATAGCCATAGCTGTAAAAATTGTATCCCTCTAAAAAAACAGAGATGATTTTTGTGTGTCAAAACTGTCAAAACTACTAGCATTCCTACCATAAGGCATTTCGTTAAAAATGTGAACCAGTAAATTGTTTCTAATCTGACTATCTGTATGAGCACTGGATACGGATTATTATTTAAATAAATAAAAAACGATGGTCATTATCTTTACCTAGAATAAAATTGTATTGAGATTGATTTGCGTTTTAATAAAAAATATTATTAATTTTAGTACAGAAGTTTCCTCTTCCTGGTGCTAACCACCATGCATTTTAAAACTGTATAGTAAGGAGACCAGCTAGATCTTTAGAAAAGCGTTTCAGTTTTTAAAAATGGGTACAGTTTGCACGAATAATGCTACGTTTATTCATTAACCATTTATTTCGTTTCACAAATAGGTATACACTTATATTAGAGGCGTCACAAGGCAACATCTTTTACAGAATATTACAGTTAATACATCCAAATGTCGATAAAATCTGGCTATAAAGTAGAAATGTAATATGTACATAGGTATACACATAGATTCATCTAAATATTTAATCATTTAAAAATATACTGGTTGACACTCCGGTCCTGTGCCTACTGCCTAGAAGAACTGTGTAAGTAGAGTAAAATATTTTGGGTCATCACAATTTAGTTTCTACTGATTATTCATTCAAGGAGTGAACTAGTCAACTGCACACTGCAATACAAATCCAGTACGGGTCCGTTCAATACTTACATCCTTTCTATGACACTAGACAAATTATGGGGTACTTTATTACACCGAGTTTTAAACTATGGATTTTAGGTAATCAGTAATTACAAGTATTTTATTGTACCAGTAATGACGGGCTGATTGGACGATCATCTTGTGAAACTAATTAGATAATTAATAATAATTTTATTATTAGTAATTAGTACTGTGGCTATCACTGTTCATTTTTGACTAGCCCAACCCCAAACTAATCTGATAGTTTCTCGTCAATAAACGTCAAAGAGACTGACCATAAGATCATAGAGTTTAAGTTCATTTCATAATATAGTTACTTAAAAATAGAATATTCACTCTTCTTGTATCATAGTTATTGTAATTGCTTTGCATTTTAATTGTACAATCAACTGATGAAGTTTCGGTATTATGAATCCGAAATCCGAATCTAGAACCGCTAAAACACATTTAAATTCATCATCATAGACACAGTGTGCCAGTGCAGTGTGATAGATTTTTGCCCTTTGTCAAGGTTACAGATTACAGTGGTACCACCTCAATATACTACGCACAAATTCTTAATAGTATTCGACAAGTTATTTCTGTTCTACTCGTTTACATAGGTAGGTACGTTGTTAATGATTCAGAATTCATGACTTAAACACTACTCACAAATAACGTACCTTTGGGCCTTTGGTATTAAATTACTAAAATATATTATGCGTTGAAATCTATACCAAAACAATAAGTCAAGCCACAACATTTTTCCTTCCTGTTCATACAAATACATATTACAAGTTATTCTGTGTTTCTTAGCTTAAAAAAATCACTGGTTCTACCACCTACGGAAGCCGAAAAGTACACCGCAAAATAATGAAGCGCAAAGTTACTTAAGAGTGTTGGTTGTGAAATTATGATTCATAATATTTTTTCTTTTTAGTTTATTGATGGTAGATTGCATTTACTATTGCTACACATCCGAGTACATCTGGTTCGAAACTGCAATAAATTACAGTTGTTTGGTTTTGACTTTTGCCATAATGACATTCTGACGATGAGTTTTTAAGATGGAAGAATATAAAATTACAAGGAAGCAGTACTTAAGCATAACTAAATAATTACTAATTACATAATGCTACTAAGTATCTTAGGTTAGGTAGTATATAACAATATACCTAAATAAATTAAAATGTTATAAATTGAACATGGCAAAGATGGCAATACTCATGTTGCTTGAGTAAATAAAATTTTTAAATAAGCAATACACAGTATCAGGTTATGCCAAAATTGTAATTAATCACAAACAAATAATGGAAGTTGCAGCAAGCTAAAATGCAAACAATGTACTACCAATGGCAGTATCTATAAAGATATATAATAATTAATATAAGTGTATCGTTACTTGTACATCTCACATGGATATAATAATTACCAGCAAGTTGACGAAACTTATATTCAACGAGTTTTTTGTTCTTTGCCTTGTTGTGTAGATACTGGGCGCGGAGGAGCTGCAGATTTATTCTGTGCAGCAAGGTCTGCATTCTGACGTTTGACTCTTGCGTAAGGTCCGATGTCCGGATCAAAGATGAAGTCGTAGAGAACTTGGGTCCAGGAATCATGGTGAGGAAGGGAATCATAGTACTCACGAGCTATTTCTCGGACCTACAGAGAATATCACACAATTAGTTTAGTATCCAATAGATATTGCATAGGTACTAAACTTTTCGAAACGTAATATATTTAGTTTTGAATGTTTTTAAAAATGGTAGTTTATAGTTTTTTGATCTTTTGAAAGGGTTATTTACTAGTTTTGAAAGTTTTGAAAAAGTTCATTTATAGAATTAAAAACTTTTGTAAAGCATTCTTCCCATGGGTCCCCAGTTTCAAATAGTTAGGTTAATGTGGTTTTAAAAATTTATCGAAACGAAAAAAATGCTACTTTTGATTCATAAAAAATAACTTACCTTGGGCAAGTTACATCCTGGTACAGAAGGGAAATCATGATGCTCGTTGTGATAGCCAACATTGAAGGTAAGACAGTTAAGGATACCGTAGTAGGAATAAGTTTCATATCCTTTCCGGAACATGTAGTGCTCCGAAATAAAATGACCTGCCACTGGATGTAAACCCATCGCCAACAGCGACCCCAACAACAAGTATGCCAAAGCCTTGAAGCCGAAAAAGTAGACAACGGCAGCATTGAAGGCCAGTTGGATGATAACATTGATAATTTCAAGACGAGATGGTGGCTTGGGGTATGTGATTAGTGGACGAAAAGCGTAGAATAAGGGTTGAAGACAGACCCAAATAAACTTGCCAAAGGTGGTGCAAAATAATTTTGCTTCCAAATTGGTCGGAATATCCGTGTCAATCACTTCGTCACCTTGATACTGGAATGAAAATCAAAGAATCTCCTTCCTCATACATTCCAACACTTTGTACTCATTTATTTTTTTATGTGAACTTCTGATTTCTGAGACACTGTAAGCCTACGAGAAAAAAAAATACTATCATACCCGGTGATGCTCCAGATGGTACTTCTTAAATGCAATGGAAAAGGGGATAGCTATAGGGAAATTTGCAAAGAACCCGATTATTCGGTTGGCCATTGGTCGGGCATGTCCAAAGGCTAGGTTGTGGGCGATTTCATGAATTGCTGCAATCAAAGAAAGTAAATACGAAATCCACAATTAATTATGAATCACCGATGCTGGGAATTCGGTATACAAAAAATAATAATACTAGAAGTCTACCGTGTTATAATACTTGGGCATTATAACTGAATCATTAAATAGCTCTTTCCTTACCTAACATTAACGCATGGTTAATAACTCCCCCAAAGAAATATGCGAGTAAAATTATGTATGTCCATCGCATATTACTCACAACCGGAAGCATTAAGAACTGAGTTACGACAAGAAGGGTAACTTTCCATTTCATATACTTATCACTGCCGAATAACTGTTTAATTTCTGGATATTTCTCTGAGAAGAAAACAACAACAACAACAGCATTAACAATCGACCTCAACGCAGAATATTAAATGACGGATGTCAGGTACCTACTTAAGTTGAAAAAATTATTATTTAATTTATTACTGAGAATTTCCGTTCGCCTAGAAGCATGAGGCTCTTCAGTATAAGTCCATTCAAACTCTGTACGGGATACTTTTTGGCCCATTCTAATTGATGACAGGATACAAGAGTGGAACTAAAAAAACAACAAAACAAGTCACCGACCGGGATAATAAAATAATAACATAGCAAAGCATTTTTGAATTTATCGGCAAGCATTCCTTACTCAATTACTCCCTCATAAATATTCTTAAATATAAAAATGTTAAGACACATTAAAAACAAAATAAACTCATTACTGATTTAAAAGAATCTTACCCATTAAATTCCAACAACAACAAAGTTGATTTAGGAATATAGGAATGAATTCCTTCTGTTCCACGGGCAGGTTGAAGCTCTGCAAACAAAATAATAATAATACTTAATTGTTTCCAGTCCATTTTACTCTCACGAAATCACAATCTAAATTCTTAAACGCTAAATAGAGTACCTACTTAAGTAATCCACAGTTCCAGTCGGTGTCGGAATGTAAACCGCTCGTGACTAGTTATCAAAGAATGAAAGTATGTCGATTGCCCGGTCCATTAATTCCTTATTTTTATTATCTCTCTGATGAAACATGAAACACACCTTGCTTAGGTCTAGCACGCGATATGGTATTAAACGTCCAATGCAATTAGGTATGCAATGGTCCACTGGACTGGACGTAGGTGCAGTCACGTAATAAATTAAAGTAAGTACTTTATGTAAAGTAAAGTACTTTAGGTACGTCGATGACTCGATGACAATATAATACAACTTACCTAAGGTCCTATTAGGTAATCACTATTTTTTTTGGAAGCATATAGTACAGTCAGTAGTACGCAAAATTTAATTTTCTTGTGCTAATAAGTACATACATGCATTAATTCACAATTTAAAAACCTAAAAAATACTAATGAATCACACAAGTTTTTAATTAGACACCTGCTAGACTTTAGACTGTCACTATTACTATCATATCATCAATCGTTAATCCTAAATATTCTAATCAGCGGACAATTCGATAATTTGTAATTACATGGCAGTCATAATTTGGTCAACAGTGACGAGAATTACGGACGAATTACTGAAGGGGTTAATCGGGATGCCTAATAACAATAATTATTACAAAATATACTTCATACTTGAACGCCGGGGTGGCTGCCTGTGTCTGTAATTTTTCGGGCAGTCAGTGCCGTCACCCGTCACGTCAGTCAATTGCGATGTAAAAATAAAAGTATCGAAATACAAAATATAAAAGTTTAAAACCGGTAGTACTTACTTGAGTCGTTAATCCGTAAAAATGATTAATTATGCCTCTTTTAACTGCATTAACAATAAGGGGGAAGGAAGTTAGTTAACTGCAACACTAACTAGCTTAGCCATCAGCCATTTAGCTTTTGAAACTGACTTGATTGAACTTGTAGGTAAAAAACATTTTAATTAGAAGCAGTACTGCCCTAGTCTAGTCTAGTCTCACTTGACTAGGCTTTTCGGCTTTTTTCGGCCGCTTGACTTGACTAGACTAGACTAGCTGCCTCTTTTAAAACTTATGACTTGACTAGACTAGACTAGGAAGAGGCGCAGAAAAAAATGACTAGACTAGACTAGACTAGCCACGATTCTTCCCATGTTAAGGGATAGCTGACTAGTTGACTAGACTGGACTTGACTAGGGTACATTTTGGGATGGCTAGACTAGACTGGACTAGGCAGGCCTCAAAAACGGTGTGACTTAACTAGACTAGACTAGATACCTTTGATTTTGGACGTGACTAGACTTGAGTAGACTAGCAATAATTTTGGGCAGCACTGATGACTGATTAAATTAAGGTAGGGTAGTGAGTCAAGTGGTTGTGCAGATAGATCAGCTGATTCTGCATCCTGAGCGCTCACTTCAATTCATTTTCGTATGAATTCGCTTTCACTTTCACTTTCCATTTCCATTACAATTTAATTCCATATGTCTTTAACTTCAAACTTGGGGGTTTTTTGGAGCATTGGACGTTTTGATCGTCTAATTCATTTATAATTAATCATTAAATTAGTTGATTAAAATTGAGCGATCGTTTTTCATGTATTAAACCCTCTGTCCCGTGGCCGTGATCGTGGTTGATCTTTGCAGCTTTTGCATCCTTTTTGCGGTTTGAAGGCAGCCTGGTGCTGTTGGCTGTTGCAGATTTCACGTTGTGTCTAAACTTGTGACCCTTGACCCCTTAGATTTGAGTACTTTAGTGCTTTTAGACGTGACAGTCAAATAGAAATGGTGGACGCCACGATTAAAACAACATTAGCAGGAATCCCTCTGTTAAAAACGAAAGCTGGTCCAAGGGATGACCCCAAATTGTGGATCCAACGTCTCAAAGAAGAGTACCAGTCTCTCATTAAGGTAGCTACCGTGACCATTGACCCATTGACCTTACCGTGACAGTCTGTCACTCTTCAAACTTACCTATTTGTTTTTTATTTCTCGTATTTATTCACTTCTGACTTCATTCATATATTCATTGTCGTTATTAATGTCAAATGTACAAACTAACAGCGTAACAACTCCGAAAAGGAGGTGTTAGTTATTATTAATAATAATTTTGAACGATGCAGCTTTGATGGAGTTAATTATTTTTGTTTATTCTTAATTCTTTTCTTACCTCATAGTACGTGGAAACAAATAAGGGTGCGGACAATGACTGGTTTCGTCTAGAGTCGAACAAGGAAGGAACTCGATGGTTTGGAAAGTGTTGGCATGTTCAAAACATGCTTAAATATGAATTCGACGTTGAATTTGACGTAAGTATTCTTAAGTATTTACCAACTTAATTGTAATTGATTATTTGAGCATATAAGGTACTGACGTATGTAGCTGGGATTTTGCTAAATTACAGATTCCGATAACGTACCCAGTAACATCCCCCGAAATTGCGCTCCCTGAGCTGGATGGTAAGACGGCAAAGATGTACCGGGGAGGGAAAATTTGCTTGTCTGATCATTTTAAACCTCTTTGGGCTAAAAATGTACCTAAATTCGGCATCGGCCATGCTATGGCATTGGGGGTATGAATGCATCATATACTTTTAAAATTTTATAATATTTCGTAGCTCGACTGCCCATTTTACTTTGAGTTAGCTCGTATTATTTATAATTATAGACTTTTTTGTAAGACCTTTTGCTATGAAATCTTATTTAGTTGGGCCCATGGCTTGCGGTTGAAGTACCGGACTTAATAGAACGTGGGGTGATCAAATACCAGGAAAAGAACGAATAATCCCAAGACGCAACACTAAAATTCCCGTTTCTATATTAAAGTATTGATATTCTTCAGTTATTTACGTGAAGCTTGTGTGTGTACAATCACAATCGTCGATTACTCACATAATTTGAAATTGAAACAAATAAAATAAAGTTTTCTAAGTGATTAAACTACATTACAGTGTTGTGTAAGTACTTACAACGACTTTATTTATCAAGCACAATTTAAGTTTATATAGTAATAATTAAATAAAGGTAAAATCAAATCTCCGAATTTCAGTTAAATCTGTGAATGCATGGGAAGTATGCATCTAATTTAGAATTTGCAGTTCATTTCACATCGTTACTCACTTTTATCGTCTTAATACATTTACAGCTAGGTACAAATTTTTCCAGTCTTGATTATTCTATAATGAAAAGGATAAAAATGAATACCTGCAGTCTTGATTATTGTATAATGTAAGGAATTTAATTTCGAATGATTTTCAAATCCTAAAACTGTATGTAATTCCTAATGCAAATTTTTTCTTACGGCGCGAGCGGACTGAATGGAATTTCACAAATTGACAGGGAAATTAGGAATTATATATAGCTATATATGATTTAAAAATCCTTCGAAATTAAACTGCTAACATTATACAATAATCAATACCGAGGGAATTCATTTTTTAGAAACTTTTCGACGTTTTTTCTCTTTTGGTCCATCATCACCACCTCCATACTTGGCTTCCAGTTGATCGAGAAAACTCTTGCCACGTTTTTCGGCCCTTTGAAGAATCATAGATTCTAATGACCCACTCCCTGCATTCTTACTACCACCCCCACGGCTCGGACCGTCCTTTAAACGTATCTCTGCCAACATTTCATCGGCTTCCTTTGCTTCTTGTTTAGCCTATAATTCGAAAGTAACATCATTGACAAAAAGTTATCAAATAAAGAAGCAATCTGTGCAACAATATACACAAACTGGACAAACTCAAAAGAAAAAGAAGTAAATTAAGCGATTTGGATTTAGAAGACTTACACTGGATACGTATCGCTTCCACTTTTGAGCATAACCTTTGGGTTCCTTGAAGCGTTCTACTTCTTCCGCCTCGATTAAACTCTCAATCATTCCTCGAATCCTTTCCTCATCGTCAATTACATTTGCAAAGAACAGGTTATCAAATATATGAATAAGAGAGCCCTTTCCTTCCAAGTAAAACTTTTTCAAGTCTTCTTTTTCAGCATCGGAACCTATTAATCGAAAATCGAAAAAACAGTGAATAAAGAATTATGAAAAACGACACACCAAATGTTGTTTAATTTTATCTCACATCTCAGGTTATTTATTTTACTCAGTTCGTTGTAAAAAATTTAAAAAATTGGGTACCAATATATTCCTGTTTGAATTTCAAGACCGTCTCTTCATCTAGTCGTCCAAATTGGTAGCCTTCCAAATCGAATTTTTCATTGTCGGGCCATTCCCCTGTAAATTCAGTTGGGTTCCGCATAAATCATTAATTGTACTAAGTAAGTAATAGTACGTAAGTTGTATGTAACTGACTATTGTCTAAATATGTACTGCGTTGTGATAGACCTGGACATTACCTGTTTGGTCGTACAATTTCTTAGCTTCATCATCTTTGAAGATTTCGTAGATTTGTGAGATAACTTGAAATTTCTCCGTGGCTGACTTGTCATCCGGTGCCTTGTCAGGGTGGTAAGCTAGTGCAGCTCGGAGATAAGCATTCCGAACTAAATTAATACAATAACAACAATAAAAATGCAATTACAACAATTTACAAACTGCCAAAGTTCAAACGCTGAGCATATATCGGTGATTTCTAAAAATCCGATGATCCAAAAAAAAGTTCAGTTAAGTTTCAGTGACTTGAATCTTTAAGTCTCACTCGCGTCACCGTGACCGTCAGTTTTGACTTACGTTTTTTCGGGTCATTTGCTTCTTCACAAGTTAAGCCCAGTATTTTGTACAAATCTTTGGTGCCAAACAATTTTTTCACAGTTTTCAGCATCGTGTATTCTCGGATTCTCGGTCCTCTCCTGGTGACTGGCTGGATTAAAAAACTAAATCCGTCAATGTCTAAAAAGCAATCAATTATTAAACCCAATCCTTGGATTGATTGACTGACTCTCCTTTACTCTCACAATCACAACTAATGTTGACGTTAGTTATTTTAGAAGTTAAAGTCAAGTGTTATGTAGTTTGTAGTTAGAATTTCTCGAGAAAGAAAGAAAGAGGGATGAATAATTAATTACACACACACACACACCTAATTGAGCTACTGAAATACTGATTTTCCTGAGGATCAGATGACTCACAATGACAACGACAATTCCTGGCGGGCTCTGTTGTATGTTTAACACCAGCGCGACGGCATGTAAAACGACTGAAAAATGAAAAATAGTAATTTATGATGATGTAGCTAGGAGTGACAATAACAAGTAATTAATTAATTGTTTGGTTTATATTGTTTTTTTGTGTTGCAAAAATGAATTATAAAATACAACTGGTCTCACTGGTCTGGTGCTGGTGAATGTGGTGAATGGTATGGTGAAGTCGTGAAGTGTGAAGACTGAAGAGAAGAAATTATTCGACAAGCTCCCGCTGTCCCGCTCTTTCCCTGTGTAATGATATGCTAGCTCAACTCAAAGTTACTAACTACTTAACTATTAGGGTGAAGGCTCCTAACTGTGGTAGCTTTTTGAAAAATAATGCTTTCGAAGCTTAAAGAACGATAACGTGCTACTACTGAATAAAATAAATAACGGATTCACATTCCTCAACCAATTTCACGCATTATTATGTAACCGTTTTCAA
>JAQFZC010002456.1:0-23003 GCA_034695205.1 Dicyrtoma fusca | reverse complement strand
GGCCCTCGGACCCCCGCGTACTAATGGAGACCCGCGTAGTAATAGAGACCCGCGTAGTAAAAGAGAGTTTACGGTAACCTCCTTTATCCAAGAAATGTGAATAGAACGAAATAATGCATCAATGTTTATTTTAAGATAATTTTTCGTGTGAGCTGTGATTTCTTTACAAGCCATTTTATTTGAACTATTAATTCTTCTAAAGTTCGTCTTTCTTCTTTAAAAATCGGTTTAACAATTTAAATTTGATTAAACTGAATGAATAAATTGTTAGGAATAAAAGCAGTTTAGCTATATCTCACAGAATAGCTGTGCATATCAATTTTAATGACCGCATTTTCAAGGATTAGTATTGAGTTTTATAAACTTATTTGACACTTTTGAAAAATGAAAAATCGTATTGGTTCAACAGAAACAGGGGTTGCGTTGTTGTTCCTTCCGTGTGTACTCGTAATTTGACAAATTATTTTTGAACGTATGCGCAGAGTAGTGAGCCTAATAGCCCCGCCACAACAACCCGTTTGTCTCTGAACATTAGGAAGGATCTTCATCCCGAGAACAAAGACTACAACTTACTTCATCCCTCGAATCGAATGCGCAAACGAGTAACGCTCAGGTAAGCCCTTTAGAACAATAACAAATTGAGTGGAACTAATTCAATTAATAACCGCACTCTCACCGGCCTCTCATTTCCTCACTAACAAGATCAATACAACAAGTACAAAAATAGTCCCTTCTGCACATTAACTCCGTCACTCGTTCGTTTCAATGCACTACCTCAACGAAAGTTTTAAAATGTGCACCTGTATATGTAAATAACAAAGTATATGTTGTACGTACCCACCTTATCTCAGCGTCGCTTAAAGTGCGATGCAAGCTAATTATCTATTACTTCAGGTTTTTTTATTTTTAATTATTTGTGAATAAATAGTTTCAACTAAAAACAATCCAAGTAATTATAACTAGAAAACAGTAGAGAAAGCTATCTTAAATATCGTAGAAAATCTAGATGCTTACACTACCAATTTGCACCCCTTTAAATGGTCTCTTTTAATGCAATATGTGACGCTATTTACGCAGTACAAACACATACCGCAATTAGTAGCTCTAAAAAGTGTAGATTGATTGTTTTTAACTTTTATAAAGTCCATTTCAGACATTTGGCACCGCTTAAGAGTCGTAGGTAGCCATTCTATCTATTTTTTATTTTTAGTGTAGTGACACCATTTTGTTGCTTCTGAAAATATGAAATTCAGTTTAAGATTTTTATATGTACCTAGGTCTTTCTTTTCATTTTTTTTATAACAAGAAACAATGTTAAAAAATATGCAGATAGCTTGCATCGTCCTTGGAAGGACGCCCCGTGGATGTTGTAATGAGGGTCTATTTAGATTAGAGACGAGATCGGTTGATTTTGAAATTTCAGTTCGATTCCATCTAGAGAAGAGAGGCAGCAGTCGGGAGAGGAGTTGGAGGTTGGAGGGGAAAGCGAGGCCAAGTCACCGGCGACCACTGACGTGGAGGCCGTTGCAGGTGCAAGTGCGTCCGTTGCGCCGTCTGGTGGGGAAGCGGAGGGGGCGGCGTCCGGCGAGGGCGACGCTGAGGATGTCAAGTCCCATTTGTACGTAAATCTCAACGCTTGTGAGGACTGCGACGAAAGTGTCTTCCAGAATAATGACGAAACGCCAGCCACAAGCAGTCCAAATGGGATCTACGACATCAGCTTCCTATCTCCCGGCGGTCCTTCCATTGCAGACGTCAAATGACCGACACAAACAAGAACAACAACGCCCTCCCGTCACCCACACTTCTACCCCACAAATCAACACCGACAAAGATGAAGGAAAAATGAGCAGAATCCAGACCATCAAGATCCATCCCAGTGACGTATCTACCAGTAGATTGTTTTTTTGCCTATACAGATAGGCCATGACTTGTAAGAACATAGTTACATAGGTCCTTTTGGTTATACAGGTTGATTTAAATTGTTCATTTAGAAATTGGGTCATTTTTAAAATGGATTTAAAGGCTTTTTTAATTAATTATCAAAGCAAAGTTTGAAGAATTTTCCAATTTTAAAAATAATTTTGTATGAAAAGCCTTTCTCCGTAGCCCGTGCTCGTCGCTAGATACACAACTGAGAAAACTTTGCTTGAACATAAGACCTCTTAACTTCTGTGAGCGGTCCGACCCCGATTTATTACCCTCTTTTCTTCCAGTGTCTCCTGTTCTTCCCACAAAAAAAAACTTGAACGAAACACAACAAACAAAACCAAATCATCCTTACAATCACTGCCTTCCGAAATAAAATAAAAATAAATACAAAAATCCCCACGATCTCCACACTAAGCTGAAGAGTCACAGCACAACCCCAAAACCCACAAATATTCCCAGTCGTGTTCCACTTCCAGTTTTAGCACCTACGAACAGCAGCTACGTGCTATTGGTGGTAAATGGATTGTGAACACATGGCATATACGTATAGATATTCCAGACCATGCCGTAAATCTCCGATCAATCACAGGATCTCACTTAACCCTTCATATTTAGCATGCAATTAGAGGAAGTAGTAGTTTTTAAAGGAATTCTCCATTTTCTAAAAACCCTTTCTTTCTATTAAAAGAAGCATTTTGAAAGTTTTTAAAGAATCTCCCCTCTTTTACACTGTTTTTTGTAGACATTAGCAATTTCAAAGATTACCATTGCATTACACATAATTTTAGAAATACCTTCCATGGAAATAAATGGGAGATTTACGGTGAGTAGGATTTACACTTTACTTCCACATTTGACAATTGACCATTAACAATTACGACCCTAAATCCGAGTCATACTAGCTATAGTCAGAAAGGAAGAAACCAAAAAAGGTGAAAAGAGATAATTAACTGTCAGTACCGTTTCCGTTGACGTACATCCATTCTTCCAGAGCCCATACCCTTGGAAATGACCAGCATTTTGTGTCTCGAGTCCACTTCACATAACAGTGTGACGGTCATTTCTTCAATTTCTCTCTGTCCAAGCTGCACTCTAGTGCTAAGTGCAGAGAGACGTGTAATGTAGAACAACTATTTTTATGAGTCTCCAAGTAATTACATCACCATCATCATCATCACCATAGAAATCTGAGCAAATAGAGAGAGAAAATGCGTCATTCAATTACCTATCCATCCAGTGGCGTATCTTGAAAAATACTTTTAGCACGGCCTCACTGTGGAAATGTTAAAGTAAATTCGGGCATCAACATTTTTCGATTTGAATATTCTATATAATTTTATTTAAATTAGTTTGAAAGAGTTTGGCTATTTTAACAGCAAATGTGACCGTTTTAAAATAATTCGTTGATTTTTGAACGCATAATCCCTTAAAAAGTTGTAATGTAACTTTGTAAGTTTTGAAAAGAATTTAGCGTTTGAAATGATACTATATTGCCCATAGCCCTCTGCACTGGCTGGAAGCGCTACTGACAAGTACTGAATCAGAACCAGAACAATCCAGTACGAGAAGCTATTAGGTTAGGTACAGTTAACACTTAAGGCGAGAACAACCAACTGGAGTCCCTTATGGTTTTTTCTCGTAATGATGATTGCCAAAGGAAAAAAGTCGAGATGGAATTAAAACCTTACAGACATGCTTTTAGTCCCCAAACTCAACTCAACTGGGCTGCAATTTGTTTTCTAATGAATACAAGATGTCAGTGTGCGTTAGGAATATTAGTGGCGTATCTTGAAATATGGACTGTTTTGAAAAGCACTATTTTAATGGTTTTGAAATGTTTTAAAATTCGCTTTTTTTAATTATTTTTATTAAAAATTATATGTCGGAATTTCTGCAGTTGGCCTTTGGCCATCTTACAATTTAATTAGCCAACCTACCTAAGAATATACATACCTACAAACATTGCTGGATACGCAAACTGGATTACAACTTACAACTTATCATTAGTTTAGACGCAGTACATATTTGCATTCATTAAAATGGAGAACAATTAAAGCATCATTCACTGAGGCTTCCCTGCCACTCATTAACAAACAGAAAGTCCACCCTAGTTAAAATTACATGCATCAATATAGATGCAGATAGTACATGATACGAACTCTAATTGTAGAATCTCACAAGTATTTCTCACCTGCTATGATATACGTAATTGTACATAGAAATTAATCAAATAGGTAAATAGTGTAATTTAAAATATAATTCTAGTTATCATGAATACAAACCACCTAGAGAGGTAGAATTCGTCAATTGGATTTTTCCTGGACAAATATTAAGTGTAAAGACAATATTTGTACCGATTATAATAACAAATAAAAAGCTTCATTTTTTTTTTAAATAATTTTCCCCTTTTTTGTTTGTTTCTCAAATTTTAGCGAAACAAATTGGACCAAATCGTTTAACCTTTTTGATACAATATTCCACAAAATGTTAAATTATGTATTGAAATGTATTTGAAATTGATTTCGAAAGAAAAGTTAAGGAGGCAATGGAATTATGGAATAATTGCTACAGTTGTTTCTTCCGAGTACTATGACGAAGTAGCCAAAAGCCAATGTATGTATGTATATATTATTATACAGACACAATGCGCAATTGTATGTATAGTATGCACATAGCTAAAGAATGACCCACTGCCTCACAAAGTCACATGATTCCCTCACCTGGCTGCAGCCTGCAGCTCATAAAAATAAAATCTTGAATTTAAAAATTTATTAAAACAAAATATAGTTTACACTCCAAACTACTACATTAAATTTTCAAACAACTTGTTAAAAAAAAGACTAGGATGTAAATAATGATTAGAATTCCTGTGCGTGACTGTTACCCTCAATGATTTAGCCCTTGGATATTAATTTAGTTGTTAAATTAATTAGATCTTGTTAATGTTATTGTGATTGTGATTTTGTCGTCAAACTCTAAGCATAGTTTTTACACTACAAAGGACGGATGATTACAAACTGTATAACGCTCAACTCTTTTATTTAGTTATTTCTTTGGTATTTATATATTTAAATGTATATATAATTACTCATTAATTACATATTGTACCGTACAGATAGAATATATATAGCAGGTATATAAACTTGATAGTAAAAATATACATTATACAATTATACCTAAACCAATAGCTGTAAACTTTTAAAGTATACATATACATCTATTAGTTATACTAAATAGTTGATAGTTTATTAAATTACGTTTTTATGTAGTTATTCAATTCACGATTTTTTGAATTTATTGAAAGACAATGAATCTGCACCAAACAGATTTACATACCTATTTAATGTACATACATATATAATATACATACATACTATGCATACCTAATTCAAATATTAAATATATAAAATGATAACAACACATGCGTGCTATTACTACTACTAGAGGTATGTATACATGAATATATTATATTAATATTATAATATTATGGATAATTTTAAAAATTAAATGGAAGGGTGCACTCAACTCAACTACTATATAATAATAATAATTACTATTTAATTCTAGGCATAGCTTTGTAAACCACGCCTGCAGCGGATTATTATTATAAACAAAGTATCTCGACAATTATTACATTTTATGTGTAATGACAACTACTGATACAAAATCTAAAAATCTTACACACACAACAATACAAAAACAAAAACAAAAACTGCAATTACTACTGTTACAATACTACACTATAATAATCCTATGACTACACTACTATGCTCTAATTAATCCTAGTACTTACTAATTAATTAAAATTGACATAATTATGAATCAAAAATGAGAGTCACCGTATAATTCTGTGGAAGAGGAATGAGAAAGTATCAAAATATAATTCACAATAAATTCTCTTAGCTATGTTGTATAAAGATAATATAATATACTTAATTAATTAAACCAAGTCATTACTGATAAGTTGCAAAAGAAATCCATCGAGAGATTTATATAGACTATGTGATAATATTTTACAAATTGTTCAAAAATAAAGCTAAGTAAGTTGACTTGTAAATTGCGTCAAATCTCAATGAACAGCAAAAGAGAACATACAGATAGCTGATGCTGCATTGCGCATTGCATTGTTGCACTCCATTGCAAATATGTAACTCAACAAAGTGTGTATTGTTCTATTTGTCCTTGTCTTTGTCTTTGTCTTGTCCAGATGTCAGGAGTCAGGATGGAAGCGTCAAATGATGACAATGTTAAGTTTCAACTTGAAATACAAAAATGCAAAAACTGTATGAATTGTGTTTTGATTTTTGTAATTTGGTTTTCAATTTTTTCAAATCTCGGTAATCTAGAACTTGAGACGACAAAATGACACACACGGTACTTGTAAACTACGAAAACATTTATTTTACGATCATTCAATGTTTCTATCATCTTTTATTCTATGTACCTACTTACATATATACTGTATCGTAAATATCAAGTCTAGGCAAATCCCCAAGTCATGTATTAAAGTACCTATTTGTTATTTGCTAAAAAAAATGTCACAATTCTAGAATTCTATTATGAGATGAACATACGTAAAACTTTCCTTGAAGAACTGTCTGTGCAGAAAGCAGTCAATACGTACATACATAAAAATGAGTACATTGTAAAAAGCACATTGTTAAAAGTACCTACGTTGATTTACGGATTATATTCAAGTTAGAATCGTTATTCATTAATAATACATTTAGTGTCCTCTCAAATTTTGTTCACCACACATTTTGACATATCGCAATAAATTCTTTAATTCTTAAATTTGGCTCTTACTTTATTTTTCAGGCAACTTCATGGCTTCTTTTCGGAGCAGTTCACTACAATTTTAATAGTGGTAGGATTGTGTATACATACTGTGCAGCATATATATTTAAACTATGGGCAACATTGTTTAACAATTAAATATCGAACATTTGCGCTTTTAACAAAAATTCCAAATACATAGGTGGTGTCACACTTTCAACGAGGAAATACTGAAAACATTCTTTTCATGGCTAAGGGTGAGACTTGTGGCGTAAAAGGATTCCCAAATTTGAATCCTAAGTTGACTGCTAATATGATCACTGACGTCTTCAAACGCTGATTCGTTTTGCATTTCTACAATGGGATTAGCATTGGGAAACTACGAGGAAGACGCCGTGTTACTCTGGTCGACTTTCCTGGTCCAATTTAAAGCCAAATCAGACTCAACTCATGCCAAGAGCTCTAAATTGCTCAAGGAAAATAAACAAAGTGCATGTTACCAATGCTAATAATGATTCAATTTGGCACTATTTGTTTCCACTTCTGAACTTACAATTAGTTGTCAGTTGGTCTCAATAGCGATAGCTTCAATGAGCAGCCTTAGCATCATCCCAAAGGCCATCATGCTGTATCATTTCATGTCCTCATCATTTATGGACTAGCAAAGAGCATGTCTTGCACCCGATGATTTTCACTTCAGCTTACCAAATAAGATTCTGGTCCGACATACGTTTTCTTGGCTACTACATATGTCGTCCGCCACAAGAAAATTAGAACAGACAGTTTACCGGAGTACCGAGGCAAAGGAAAACCAGCTCTAATCTATTTGTTTTGTAATCTAATTGCTTTTAATCGGTAATTGGACGACCGGTGCCTCCAACGAGGATAGCCCAACGGACTTAGTATACGAATCAGAATTTTTTTAACAAAAGTTTATGTTGATAATTCATAATATACAATTGACACTTGGTTTGGAAAAAAATGCAACTAATTGATTGATTAATTTCAAAATTAATGATAAATGCTAAGTGAATGGCTGAAAGTATTTTGTCCGGATGGAGAATTGACAGCTGGCAGCACAAAATTGAAGATTTTTAGCCAAAACAAATCAGTAGTAGACAGTTGTAGCCTCAAAAGCGTGTGTAGTCTACAACATGTAGCACTAGTTGCTTACCCAAATGTCTATGTACAACTCAAAGCTATTGAAAGGAACTGCAAAACTTGAGGCCTGATTTTCTCACAAATTCAAAACTGCATGATATCTTCATTTTTCACACGTTGTGGTTGAAAATACGTATTCTTATTTATATAGGTAGTTCGAGTATGTCAATATTGTTTCATGAATGCAGCATCGCCTAAATAGAAGTTCGGCTTCCACAAAAATCCAGATTGCCATTGGGCTACTTTGAATTCTTCACTAGCAAGTGAGAAGGTATATAAGCACGTAGCTTCGTAGTTGTAACATTGTTACCATTTTTACACGGTGCAAGTGAAGATAATTATACGTATATAATTACTATATCCATCTGTGCATGTTTTGTGCTAATAGGAAATATTTGGAATTCGCATTGCCTCTCATTTGTGGGAGTAATTATCATGAATGAATAGAGAATTATTAATTAATTACTCAAATAACCATTTCCATTGACGTATGCAACCTTTTGGGCTGGATGTCAGTCTCCATTAAAGTCCCATTAAGATCGAAACCTATTTTGAACATATTTTACTCACAAATTCACATTTCGGAAACCAAACAGACGCTCAAACTCTCGCCTAAATAGCCAACGGGAAGCCAAGCTTGTAAACATAAAATTAAATGGTCAGTGTTTGTCTAAAATTACTTTCGACTACATCACCTTCTAATTTAATATTTTTGAATTGAATACGATATTATGATTCTTTCTTACACTGACTATTGCCTGGCGTGTGATGTGGTATTTTCAACTAATACATCATACAGACTATAGAGAGACTAGCCTTTGTACCTAAGTATAGCTTACACTTTGGGTGTTGTAATTTTTTATATTTTGAAATATAGATAATCCCTGGTCCAAATCGTTTTAATTAATATTTGCAAGGTTCTCGTACACGAAAAAAAAAACGTTTAAAAAAATGGCCCCTCAGTAGCTTCACTTTTCAAGCATTAATCATGAGCTTAAACGGTTCGTATAGAAAATACGCTGTTTGACTGGTGTTTTGGGGTTTAATTTTTTTTTAATTCGAATTTAAGTTGGAATTGTTGGACGTACTAAAAAATGTTTATATAACTTATATTCGTACGCCCGTACATACATTATTTGGATGCTCACAAAAAAATTGATTACAAATACAAACCATTAAAGAAGCACATAGTAATGACTCCGAATTTTGAAGTCCATGAATAATAATTTTCATCGAACAAGTTTGGTCTTGTGTTCTGTGTTAACGTTGGCCAATTGCTCAAATCTATCTTTATGCATTGCTCACAGAAGAGTTGTAGAATAAATTGGCCTAACGTATGTATACAGCAACAACGAACGTGGTGTTGGGTTAAGATGCAAAGTGACAATTCTCAAGGCTTTACACGCACAGGGTAAATAGGAAGTCTACAATCTTCGCAGATAGTGCTTTTCTTTACCGTGACAAACTTGAAAGTTTTGTAAACCATTCTTAAATACTTCTTAGACATTTTGAGCTTTTTCAGAACCACAAGCTATAATTTTTCACCTTTCTAAAAAAAATATAAATAATTAAAATGGGCTCGTTTGCTTCTTAACCCACCATGTACTATGAGTGCATAGGTATACATACAATCTCCATGCAATACACCACACCGGCGCCGTCCTAGTGAGTTGGTCGTGTTATTAGTGTCAATAATATTTTGTGAATATTTAGCTATAGGGTTTTTTATGCATTCGTAAAGCAACCAAAAGAGGGAAAGTGTGTAAACGAATTAAAGAAGGAATGATAATAAAGGATGAGGAATCACTGGAAATCTTATTAAAGCAAAGCAATAAGTAAATATGGTGCAGCACAGTTGTCACTGGAGTTGTATTTGTACAGATATGTAGTATGCATTGACAGCAAATACTGAAACAAGATACTACGCGGTAGTTAAGAATTCTGAAAATGTTAAATATTTATACAATGGAGCATAGAATGCAAATAAAAATTTAATGATATTTTTACATTAAATATCCATGACGTAGAATAATTAAAATGGAAAAGAAGTACACAATTGAATTATCTTTGTATAACGTGGAAAAACAGAGTCTTCCACTCCACTCTACAACCTACAGTACCTATGTACCTTAGGACCTGTCCGTCCATTGTATAATATTTGCTCGTATGTACTTGAACTTGGGTGAATGGATGGTGTGAGACTTTTAAAGACATAGCATGTGAGCTAATAAGTCAAGTCAAAAGTTATTACAATTATGCACTATTTATTTCCAGCAGAGTTTCTTGTCTTCCCTACGACTATGTATGTACTTGCCATAAAACTGGATGGAAGGATGACCATGAGAGTTATTATTTAAACATTACAGAAGAGAAAAAAAAATGGAGAGATTTTTAGCATTTCAATCTAAATTGTAATTCACATAAATCATAAACACAGAGTAAAGCTAAAGCCTCAATGGTCTTTTTTTTTGTTGTCATTATAATTTTAACTCCCATCGTTTTCCCTTAAAAGGCCGACACGATACCTGGAACTGGCATCATTCATCAACCTGGACCCAACAGCTCATCTTCAGAGTAGCTCACAATTTTCACCACACTTCAAATTCAAAGCACCGCACCGGCACAGCATTTGAAAAGCCATTATAGTTACACATATACATATTCCGGAGTGAAGTTGAAATTGAAAAATTGAAGTTAAAGTTAAATAGTTTTGTGTCTCATACAATATTTGACAAGATGGCGACCGGAGGGAAGGATAGTTACGTTGACTTAGAAAGCGCTAAAACGAACACTTTAAAATCTCAGCCCGAATTGCCTGCCTACAACCAAGCATCTCAAGGTAATGGCGGACTTTCTGACGTGATCGACGCGACAGGTAGTCACATAAACACTAGGGCTGTCCTTACAACTTCCTTAGCCACACTCAAGCAGTTCACACGTCCTTAAGTCAAAGTGCTTCACAAGTGGGTTGCTGGTACCTACATTTTCTCTAAAGCGCCATGCCTTCTACTTTTCTAAGTAAAGCAAAGTCGGGACACTTTTTTAAAGCTACAAAACATTGTTTTATGCACACTTTTGAAAGGTCAAAACGTTCATTTTAGCTCTTTTTGAAGCTCCAATACACTGTAGTTAACTTTTTGAAACTTGATCTACGTCGTTTTAGCTATGTATGCTTTTGAAATTTCGATCGTTTTTTATTTTCTTTGAAACGTCAGTACTTTTTAAAAGCTTACCAATTTTTTATAAAATTGTCAAAAATCATTCATAAATATTTATAATTAGGCATCCAATGTCGTGTTTATTCGTACTTTTTAAAGAAAAGCTTTACATTTTAAAAGTTTGAAAAAGTGTGGATCGCTTTGGGGGGTATGTGGTGCGTTTGAGAGGTAATTTAGGTATGAATAACCTGTGCATGACGTATATTTCACGGTCCTTTGCAGGAGTATTTTAACCTACCCTGACCTAGTCGTGATTAGCTAGCCCAGAAGTAGGTCTGCAGCCCCTGTAGTAAAATCGTGGTCCTAAAATTAGAGAAAAATGAGAGAAATTGGACGAAAGCCCAGAGTAGTAATATCTATTCCCATGGAAAATCTAGGGAAGAATGGTAAGAAGGACATGCTGGATGTTCCCCCCTTCGAACATGGACGTAAGAAGCTGAGCATAACTCCTTCGGATTGCGATGAGAGGGACAGCATTTACCGCCGAGGCTACTACCAGGCCGAGCATGGAGAGCCCCCTTCACCCCGACACAACTCGGTCCCCCCTGGCTGGAACCGGAAATTCGGGAGTGAGGACTCGGTGAGCAAGTACGTGGGCATCAGAGACGTCTGCGGGAATAAAAGACTTTGGAAGATGCTCATGGCGGAGTTCATCGGAACGCTATTTCTCGTCCTCATTGGCTGTGGCTCTTGCATCGGCGGATGGTCACCCACCTACGCACCCAGCATGGTTCAAATTGCACTCGCTTTCGGCATTGCCGTCGCCACCATGGCACAGGTACGCTTATTCTGCTCTATATCTAAATATTAGAGTTGGGGTTGAGAACGTTACAGTTAAAATTGAGCTGCGAAGTAGGCCAAGTGTATACTACATACCACATTAAAGCTATAAAGAACCTTCATTTTTGACAAACAAGTTAGGATTTTTCAAAGATCCCCACTTTTGCAAATACTTTCTGAAAACATTGAACATTTGAACAACAAAAACTCCAAAACATAAAACAAATCATTTTTTAAAAACTTTGGCATATTAAAAGTCAAAGTTTTTAAAAAATGTTGTGGTAAAATAGATAGCTTTCAAAAAGGGCAGTTAAAGAAATCAGCATTTTTGAAAAAATGTTTTAGCATTCAGGTAGACATTTTCCTAAATGTCCTTTTAATAGGGTATCATCATTTCATACAATGTTGCTACATACATGCTTATTATCCTTCGGCAACTTTAAAAAAACATTTTTGTAGCAAATTTTCCATAACCTTTACAACGCGTGTGCAACAATTTCTACTTGTAGGTTAGCTGTAACTGTTTAGTATTCGCATTCGTGATTCTTCGTTTTTTCTACTTAATTTTCGCTGGGAAAATAATCCCAAGGAATACGGAAGTGGGTGGATTTGATAATCAAGTTCAAAAGAAAAGCAGTGAAAAAATATTTGAAATGTTTTACACTTTTATTTTCGATATTTCCACTACTTTTCCCTACTACTTTCGTGAGTGCGTAAATATTATTTAGGTACAATAATTCTAATGCTTTAATGGATTGTAGTACAAAGTAAGGCTGACAATAACAACAACTACTACGACGAAGGCTTCCTTTCAATACTGAGCCGTTGGTTTTTGATTCTCAGATTGTGTTTTACTGTGGGAATGATCGTCTGTTTTGTCCCCTTAATCTGTAATATGATCACATTTAATACCTTTCATAAATGTCATAAATGTTTATTTCGACCAATTAAATATGAAATCTGACTTAAGTCAATAAACTTGAGCTTAATAGTATGGAGCAGACGTAGGAACAGGTTTTGAGGAACAGAGACAGTTGAGATGGATTAAGCAGCCATAAACTAAATAAGCACGTATTCCTCTGATAAGTTTTGATGGATGCTGTGCTATACGGACTTTTGTATACATAACGATAGATATATCTCTAGCATCATTGGAGATATAAGGTGGGCATTAATGTGCAGATATAAGGTCATTATCGTAAGTCTGCAGTCTGTTGTTTTCGTCGTTGCAGTCGTCGGCACGTAGATCACATTACATTATGATTCCTTTAGTGAGCCGTTTGCAAGTCAAATTCAAATTCAAATGGTCCCTGTCCCATGTTGGTCATATATTAATAATTACAATTAGTATAATAATTCATTTTCACACAAACTTAAGTCATACTTTCAATAATACAGTCAACAGTCCATTGGCTTGTCTTTGAAGTGTTGCATCCCCAGTCAGTGCATACGTAATTAATTATGCTCGCAAATGTCATTGATGACGTCTTTTGTTTGGGCTCTATTTTTGACTGGGTACAAGCAGCTATGGTAACAATATTAGGCATGGATTTATACTGAGCCTCCATTTTCAAAATTGTAATGCCTAATTTCCGTGCAAATCCTTCAACTGTTTAAGCATTGACTTGCAATTTACTTTACTTCAATGTTCATGGTGGTTATGGTTTATTCTGTATTTTACAGGATTTTATTTTTAGATAGGTGTACCTACGTTGTGTGACTTTGCTATAGGGAGCTAGAACTGACCGATGCGATGCAATGATGTTGACTTGATCATATAATTGATTCAATTTTGGAATTTAATGTGCTTTTTATTTTTATGTGTGATGGACAGGCGATCGGTCATGTGAGCGGCTGTCACATTAACCCTGCCGTGACGTTGGGACTTCTGGCCGCGGGAAAGACGAGTGTTCTCAAGTCAGTGGTGTACATTGTTGCTCAGTGTGTGGGAGCCATTTGTGGGGCAGCCATTCTTGAGGTGACTTAATTGGATTATTTTTGTTTTTCTTGCCACTTTTTATTTGCATTTTAACCTCAAACAGTACATAGTGGCTATGAGTTGGTTCGTTTAACGAAGCCGCTTCTCAATTCTGGGACACCAATGCCCTCCTTTTGAAACCAGTAAGCAGTAGCCTCCATCTACATTTACAACCTACCGTAACTTATAGCATTATTTGTAGTATAAAGTTTTGGGTTGCAAAACCCTGTATTACCGTATCTGTACTCACTAGCCGTTGGATAAATGTGGGATTGTTTTCTTCAAATAAGCCAAAACCACTCAACAACATTGGAAAATTGAAACCAGCTTATGCATAGGGCAAGCATGTCATTTAGGTTTTAGGTGAACAGATAGTAGAACATTGAGATTTTTGAAGTTACGAAATTCTGTTGATTAAAAAATCATAACATTTGATTTGATTTGATTTGATTCGTCTGCTCTGCACAGCACATTACATTCCATCGTGGCAGTGAGCCGTGCCGTATGTTCTACACATAAAATGACGGAATGAAAATTTAGTTATTATTTATCAAATTACATACATTGGACAGGAATGGAAATGAATGGCTATTAAGAATAATTATGCTCGACTAATGATAAAATTCTGTATCTCCCAGTTCATCCGCTCCATAGACTCTGCACCCTATAGACAGTTGAATCAATATAGTAATTCCAATAAATAATCTAAACGTACGCAGATGACACATTTAATTCCAGAACTATCAAATGTAAAGAAAAAAAGAGTCGAGATTGTAAAATGGATAGTTTAGTATCTGTGTACTATGATGAAATTGGAAAATGTAGGCAAAAACGAAGTCGACGTCAATTGAGGAATTAAATTAGGTACTTTGCAAAGAGGATTGAATGACCCATTAGCAATTAAAGACACACCCTTGAGCTCGAGCTTTTCTCGTGAATTTTAACTAGTCACGACAGTACGATGGATAGATACTCAAGTACTCTATACCACGCAGTACTACTTAGGAAGTATAATGTACTTCACGCCGGCGTTGGTCATGGGACCCTGTAAATATGACGTCATACAATTCTGGGTCAAGTGAATCACTTATAGAAAAAAACTACAAAATTAATTTAAAATTGGCAAAACGTGATAGCAGCCTTTTGAATAGTTAGTAAGCATGATATTGAACTTTTTCAAAAACGACAAACGGCGATATTAAGGTTTGTAAACGGTGCAAAACATGACCTGAAGATGTATGTATTTTCACAGCGCCATGTACTATTTCTATGAAGTCATATTTGCAAGGTCCACATCTGTATCTATGCATGTATGCCATATCATGTCTACTACCCATCAGGCCAAGGTACCTCCATGGATGGGATGCAAATAGCCCTATCTCTTTTCATTGCTTTTTTGCTCGTCTTGAAATTGAAATAGATAAGATTTTTCTCTCTTTTTTCCTTCCCAATCCCAATCTTTTGAATTCCCTTAATTAATGTTCTTCCTGGAAATATGGAAATGGAAACTGGTTTTGGTTCTGGTCTTATTTTTAAGTGGGCTGGCGGTATGATACCGTCACACAGTATCTTTCCACCTAATTTTGTTTGGTTGTGTGTGACTCGCATGGAAAGTCCATGTCAAGTCAAATCTACAGATGTGCGTTCCTCAAATGTGTTGCCTTTAGTTTGATTATGGAATAACTGATGTAATGAACTCTTTACGGTGTGTCACTTTACATGGACGTTGTTTTGTAAATTGCAGTGCATTACGCCTGAATCAATTCAAGGGAACCTTGGGATGACGACTTTGAATCCAAAGCTGGAGCCCTTGCAGGGAATGTTCGTGGAGGCACTAATCACCTTTGTGCTCGTCCTCACGGTTTGTGCCGTCTGTGATGACCTTAGAACTGACATTAAGGGATCCGCACCACTCGCCATTGGACTCTCCATCACCGTCTGCCATCTCATGGCTGTACGTTCTAAGAATCTGCTTTTGAAAAATAATGAAATTATGCGTTTTGCAGGTGCATTTTACCATAGAGATGTGTTTTGATTATAATATTATGTTTATTGTTGCTATTCTTATTCTTAACAGATCCAGTACACTGGCTCTAGCATGAACCCCGCTAGAACTCTGGGACCCGCAGTCATTTCCAAAGTGTGGGAAAACCATTGGGTAGGTCATGGGTTTGAGGGGCTAACAATAAGCTCGATATTTTTAACATACCTATTCTGTATAACATTATCTATGAACGGCGAACGCATACTCGTAGTTTTACTGGCTGAAAGTGTTTTTTAAAGGGGGATTTTCCTGGAGAATAGTTTCCCTCGAGTTTTAGTTTTACGGTTACGAGGTAGAAATATTACAGCAGATTTACGTTTTCACGGACCATTTTTCATTTTTACAAAATACGACCATGACAAGCCTCGTCTACCGTTGCGTTGGCAGTCAGTCATCGTATGTTGATGGGCTTGGTTTTATGGAGTCATATAAAAACGCATGCCATTTGTATATGAATAGTACCTCCCACAAAATATTAATATCACCGTCTTATCCAGTGGAAAGAATACTCTATTCGATGTTATGGGAAGGAAAAGGATGCTTGTTTTTGCGGCGCGTAAAAAGTCGTCAAAGACGTGTATTCGTTTCGTGAGTTTGACTCCGGTGGCTGGAAGCTGGAAATGCGTTGTTGGCTGGACTTTTCATTGACATTTCCAGATTTACACGATCATTATATTGAGTTTTATTACCATGGGACGGATTCTCTGGTTCTCTGGTGCTTTTATTCCAGAGTGAGACTGACGTTTTTTACTTTTCAACTTTTAATACTTGTCTCATCCGACGTACAGATCACACCACACTATTAGTGTGTATTTTTACTAGTGGAATGTTGCTATTCCTATAGCATCTCTCCTCAGATGTTATTTTGTCATGTTTGCGTGTCAAAGGCTGACAAATATGACATAACATGTCGTATGGATCAATGGAAGTATGCGAAACAATTAAATTTGACGAGAGGATTACATTTGGAATAACATGATATTAGTACGTATTGCATAACTTTGCATCCGGATTAAAAATTAAAGACGAATTACGACAAATAGGCTATAGGAAGGCTGTATGCTATGTAGATGTACCTATAATTCAGGCTATATTTAATACAGTACAATGGCATAATATAAATTGATGGCCAGATCAGACGAGCCGACAAATTGAATGACAACGAAGAGTGCCCATTGGAAATTAGTGCCAAATGAAATAATTACAGCATTGAGACATATTTATTCTTGTAGAACTACTGTGCAGATAAAGTGGGGAGGGAGAGCGGGTGGATTGCTGGGATGTTCTATTTCTATAATTATAGAGGATTTGTGTGAATTACGGTTTTATGAGTGCGACTACGATTGCGATTACTCTAGTGCCAGGGACTAGCTATATTGGATTGCAAAAGGGATTACAACAAACAAACTATTAGTTTCCAGTCTATTGGCTATAATTTAATAATTCGTCAATGTCATGCCGCTGAAGTGGAAGGGGCACTGCAGATATTGAGCCAGATGGTTTAGGGTGAGATGCATTGGCACTATTTTGTAAAAAAATATTTTGCAATTCCAAATTTTCAAAGCAGCCAAATAGGCCAATTTTGCATATACAGAAGTTTGCAAAAAGTAGTATCTACATTTTTAGGGAGTGCCATGCATACAATATTTGCGTATTTTAAAAACAGGCTCTAAAATTATAATATTAAAATGGACGCCTCAAAAAGCTAAAATGTGAAATTCACATTTAAGAAGCAGCAAAACGTTAGATTTACCCTAGTTTCAAACTACAGTATTGTTTAATGGACATTTTCCTATCAGCAAAACCTAAGTAGGTACAAGTTTTCAAAAACAGCAATACATTAGATATACATACTGGCTTTTGAAATTGCAAAACTGTTTAACGGACATTTTTAAATTAAAAAAGCGTTTTGAAAATAAAATAGACAAAATAGGACGTTTCCCCATTTTTAAACACTACTTAAACATTTAGAGCCTACGGAAGGCGACACTATAAGAATTGAACGATCCCAACTTTGAATGGAGCTATATGCATATACTGTGTGTTGCCTGGTGAACACATTTGTTCATAATTTATTGTTGAACATGTATATGATTGACGTAATTGTTTGTAGGTTTACTGGGCTGGTCCATTGCTGGGTGGTGTTACGGCTGGATTTATTTACCAAGTCAGCTTCCGAGAGTCTCTTCAACGTGATGATATCTCATGAAGTTGCAGATATAAATTATAAATACAAAATCTTATATCTACACTACCTATGTACAGTTGATTACTATCAGCTTAGTTCCTTACTTAACTTTTACTTAATACTCCGTCCCGCGTACATACGTTCCTTCCCATAAGTTCCAGTACTGTGCTACCTTAAACAAATACCTACGTATACTTACACAGTGCAATTTGAAATACAAATAATGAATACATACTACGCTAAATAAATATGTACATATTTGTCATTAAATTCTCATCATTCACATTACCATGTTCATATGTTTAAGTTGCTGAGCCTATAGATTGAGCTTGTATGATTTAGCTTTACAATTATTATTATTATCAAATATCAAATAATTATATGATGCATGTACGTATACTCTTCCCCTTCCTTGCTAGCCAGTGTTTTAGTACCTGAACATAAATGTAAATAAATAATAATTGAATGTATTATATGATTATATGTACAGTGTAAACTGTGGGTGGTAGGTTGCAGTGTATTGTGTATTCAAGGAAATAATAAATTTACTATTGTGTATCCGTACAAATATTTAAACATTTATGGACATTTTTCTGGTGCTATGAATTTCATTTTACTTCAATTTCTTTCGGTTTACGATCATAGACTTCAATTTTGATTTAGAAATTCCTGGATGCAACTATTTCAAATTGTTGCCTGATGCCTATTGCACGCTTGCATAGGGAACTAAAACTAAACTACGCAGCTGCCATATTGTTGACAGTGTATTGGAGTGCAGTTTTTAATTGTAAAGATTTCAATTTTCTCACAATTTGAGAGCAATAAAACCGTGTCTGGGATTTAGTTTTCCTTGTATTGTGTGCTCATATGGGTTCATTTTTTTTTGGTCTGGCGGAGATTAAACTGTTGATGGGATAAATTGGACTAACAGTCTGCTGCTGGTTTAATTACCCAATACGATGGGAATTAATAGGGCTGTAAAATTTTTAAGAAGCCTCTTTATTCATGAGTAAATGACATCATTAACATGTACAGACTACAGACACATAAAGAATTTCTTCGGTACTATATGGATGGGCTTCTATTTAATCTTGCACTGCATAGCAAGATCCGTAGTATATCTGATTGTGAGTTAGAACGTTTTAAAATTAAAGATGGAATGATGCGCTAAAAAATGTTAGTTTTGACTGAATCATAAAAATGATTGTTCTCAAATTTGACAGTTACCCGAAAACGGCCAATCTACATAGTTAATTCATTTTAAAACTTCCCTAACTAAATTTCGAGCTAAAAGTAGTTTTTTTCGGTTGCACTGCACTGGCTGTAGCTCAATACACCCATTTTTTTGATTTTGTTTTGCTTATTTCGCAGATAGCCTTAAATTGGAATTACATTGAAAAAACACAAAGTGTAATTGAACTTTATATTTCTATTTAAGCTTTTAAGGCGCACTGAACACAATTATCATAATTCGAATACACACACATTATATAATACATATGTATATCACAGCTACTACCAGTAACACAATTTTGTGTAGCCTTTCATATGCCATGCTTGTATATATTTTAGTTTATTAATTTTTAATAGTGCTGAGTATTTAATTTAAGGACTTTGTTATGATTATGAATTAGATTTGAATTTGATGGGTGGAAGCTCTTACCTTGAGAATGGGAAGCACATACTGACACAGCTAGAATGAAACGGCTGTATGCATTCAAATACATCGCAATTACTGTTAAGATCCATATTTATTCTCGACTGAAAAGAAATGTCAATACTTCAATACGAAGTTTTTCAGTATTTGTATCCGTATGATATAGTACATATAAAGTTTTGCGACGTATCTGAAGTGAAGGTGGCCTTCTTCTTCATCTTTTACCTTCCCACTTACATTTAGCTTGGACTTCCGATGAATCTATTTTAATTACCGTAATGCTAAAAGTACAAAAAAATGTAATGAACAGAAATAGCTCCATGGGGGAACAGATGCATTGAGCTCATGCTTTATTCGACATGCACATGGGCTGCATGAGAAGTTCAATGATTTCCTTACACGAGAGAAGTTGCAGTCCACTGCAATCAGCATTGCCAGGCTCTACATAATCGTCATTAATATTCTACATACAGATACACGGTTATGCATGCAATTCGCCCTGAGCTGAGGTGTAAGAAGGAAAGTACAGTAGTGCCCCGTAGCCAAGAAAGATCCTTCCATGCGACTATAATTACAATGTCAAGCCAAAGCCATGCCAATCTTATGTAATGTACCGAGTAAGTGTATTGCCAATTCACATGTCTTTTGATACATACATTGCGAATTTGTATGTACAAGCAAAAGGCAATGAGCAACACTATTTTGATTTTATTTTCCAATAGCTCATTTATTACATGGATGAGCATTTTCATTTGGTCATTGAAAATATTGGGATTTAAATATGTTATTGAAGTTATTGAAGAATTGCTCAAAGGATTTTGATTATGATTTGAATTTAATGCTTCTTCCAAAATAATTGCAGGTGAAATAGTGTGTCTGGGGGGAAAACATGGAAATTATTGTGGATTGCTCACGGAAAACATTTCGGCAAATGGTAAAAATCAGGGGAAGGCCACACTTAAGGTGCAAAGGGGCGCTTATCCAATATTTCTTAAGAGCAAAGTTATGCGCATTCACAAAATTGAGAAAGACCCAACGTTTTTTCAGTACTCCAGAAACAGTACGCTATTTATGTACGTCTTTTTCAAAAACCCTAGTTGGGCTATTTTTGAAAAGTGTAAACACTGGTTTTCCTATTTTTAGAGTTTAAATCGAGTGTGTGCATCACTTTGCATCTTAACCAGCAGTATACATACGTGCTTAGGTAGTACTTTAGTCCATTTTGTCATGTCATCGTCCAGTTTTATTGCTCAACGCTAATCGCTGTTATCCATGCAGAGACATTCGTAAATGGAAATTCTTTCAATTAGCAAAAGCAGTGGTAGCACAGCCACTAGCACTACAGGAACACACGGCAAGAATTCAAGAGACAGTGACAGCCACACGAAAGAGTTTCGGGTATGGAAATAAATCTACGAGCTGAGCAACTCTCTTGCCCTTGGCATGCTACCCGCCTCGTAATTTTGCATGGTATAAAATAAATGTTATGCGTGTAGCTATAGGGAAGCTACATATAATATGCCGTGAGCCGGTGCCGGTGAGCCGTGAGTTATGTATGCATTGGGAAGTCTAAAGTAGAAATGATGAACGTCGAAATGGTGTTTAATGTCTGACAAAGTGGAAAATGTATTGCCAATAATATATATGAGGAAATCAAATCACATTTTCCTTATTCGGTAGCTTAACGGTAGCTCCGTATCGGAATTCGATCTACCAAAATACAACGTTGTTCCTTCCAGTATGCAGTAGGGGCATTTCACCTACTACGTGACGGATTAACCGGTTTATATTAATATTTCTTGTTTTTCTTTGATTGATGCTTGTAAATACAATGTTTTACACGCTTTGAAACAATAAAAATTGGCTTTTATCTCTTTTGGAAGTTTAAATATACATTTTCGCCCTTGTTTGAAGGACTTATTGTAGAATTAATAGCACTCCATAATATTTGCAATTCCCCCTCATGCTCGTACACTCCTTATCACTTCTCCGTGTATCACCATTTTCGTATTCGTGTATCTCTTTCTGACTTGCGGTAGTGATTTTCATGTGGACTTTGAATTTGGGTGAAACCTGGAAAGAAGAATGAGTCAGTTTGAATGACTTTTGTATTAGGAAATTTACATATACGCATTTCCTACATGAAATGTGGCATGTGTGCGTGCTCTTCTTTTCCATTTTGTGAGTGTGTTGATATTCCCATGATTTAGAAATTTAATGCCTTCCAGTTTTCTCAGGCGAAACAAAAATTTAAATTTCACAAAAGGCACTGCCACGACTGTCATCATCTGTGTCATACATTCTTATTTATCTACGTACATAAATCGCTACAATTTTAAACCGACGAACGAACACGAATCCAGAAATTACTTTGAAACTTATACAAATACCTACGTATATGTATGTACAGAAATTTTTTCGAAGAAAAACCTTTGGAAGGCCATATTTTTGAAAAAACGTAGTTTTAAACACCGTTTTTATGTAGCTCTTCCAACTTAGACACGCATTTCGACACACAAAATAAATTTGTACAAACAAGATCTTTTATAATCAAAGAAAAACCAAAACACCTGCGTCATAATTATTGTTTTACCTTTTCTTCATTTTAAAATCAAACTTACTTTCAATTTTAATGCAAAATCCTTTGTGTGCTGATGCATGGTTGTCTACGTTTGTTTTTATCTCTACTAATGTTCTGTGATAGTTTTTGTAGTAGACAAGTAGCACAAAGAAGAAAATCCCCCAAAATTGCACTTTAGCATACAAAATATAGGTAATTTCTTTGTCAGTTTTTTGTTTCCGACTTTCCGTTTGTTAACTATCCTCGTACTATTTCCTGTTCTGTGCGTGTAAGGACACTCTCGGTGCATTGATGGACAAATCCGGAATCCGGTGTCAAAATGGCAAAGGCAACCTGCTGGTCATTTTCTTTGTGTTCATATCTGTACATAGTTGTGTGAATATTTGCATTATTTTTTTTGAAGTGCCGCCACAATGCAATGGCATTTTTACAAATAATTGTGTGGGTCCCAATTGTATTCTAAAATAATGGAAGTCATTTAAGGTGTTATGTAGTCTTCTGTATGATATTTGTGTATATGCACAACTACATACATTTTGTCTATCAATCAGCAATGTAGCTGACCTTTTGAATGGAAATACTAATTCGAAATCGAATTCACACGTCAGTAGAAGGGTAATCGGTCGCTACTTCGAAACTATATCTTCGAAACCACGACTTCGAAAACCTTTTCTTCGAAAGTCCATAT
>JAQFZC010002455.1:0-23003 GCA_034695205.1 Dicyrtoma fusca | reverse complement strand
TAGTAAATGACACTTTTTCAAAACGGTCAAAACTAGTAAATAACACTTTTTCAAAACGGTCAAAACTAGTAAATAACGGTTTTTCAAAAATGGAAAATATCATTATGTGGACTTGGGACAAATTGCATTTACAATGACGATATATCTATACCTTATATTAAGCAACCAAGTTACAGGTAGTACAGATGGCAGATAGTATCACTCAAGGCTATGCCTTTACAGCATTTAAAAAAGAGCCAAAGGTAACAGATATTATGTATTATTTGCACATAAGTTCATTCAGTCCCGTAAAAACTTTTACTATACATACATAGTATCGTTAATGCCTCGTAAAAAGCAGGCTAATTAAAAATTAAAGTAGCTACTTGTCTACGCAGGTACCATGACTCTGTGCTGGTACTGGCCACTGCACTGCACAACACTGACTGTGCGTTCAAGTGCACTCTACTGTAAAGATTTGAATCTCTTGCTGTATTTATTAATTACACTCAAAAACTATTTACCATTGACATTTCTTCACGTCTAAATCTATTAACTGTAGAGCTGTAAAAATTTTACTGTATGATTTCTACTTGTATGCATTTACTTGGAAAGTCAAAAAAAAAAAATTACAAAAATTGCACTTTTATTTCGCGTTTTAAATCCTATGAAGCAATCGTAAGAGATTACATGCCAAGCCAAGCTAAGAGCTAACAGTCAGTCAAGCTACACTGGAATTTTGACAGATAGTTTCAGAGTTAATTTGGGTGTTGAAAGGAAAACGCATGCAGCCACTTTTGCTTCAGTCAGTATTAAGTAGTTTTTAAAAAATCACAGTAGTATTATTATTATTAATTAAATAATTTGTATTAACAGTTTAATAAGTAGTGACAATTAAATTGTGTAATGTGATTCTACACTTGTAATACACTTTAATGTAGTTTTACGACTGTAATAGCTCCTTTAGCTGGAACTTGGAACTTGGAATTTGGAACTGCACTAATGGCCGATTTAAAATTAACTTTTCAAAGTAAATGTGGACTCTTTGCGTGTTCACTCCTAATGACGGTGTTGTGTGTGGCAGTGTTTGTTTTAAGGGCCCATGGGCAATTCGAGCCCCGGAACAGTAGAAGCCCGCCCGTCACTACTAGGAAGGTCCCAACTGTTACACCGCCCAGGCAAAATAACGATAGGGAAATCGGATTGGCGCCAAATTCAACGGCTGGAGTTGGAATTGGAATTAAACCAACTGTACTAGTAAGCATGCTTTTGTTTTTTTTTGAGTTTTAAAACCGGTCATTTTAAGCTATAATTTGTACATTTTTTTATACAGAACACCACAATTGAGCTTATCAAAAATAACACTTCGGTCCCGAAGGCCACTATCAAAACCAACGCTACAGCGACCAACAATGGAACAGCGCCCTCAACGACAGCCGCAACAATCACAATAACAACTTCAAAGTTGCCGCCACCAGCAATCCCAGTCACAACAACAGAGACGAGCTCTGAAAACGAGCTGGACGATCAAATCCCGTCAAATTTCGACGCGGGAAAAACAACGAAAAGCATCGATGTAAAGCGGGAAACGGAACTTCATTCAAATTTGAATGAAATAAGTACTGAAACGGAATTGGAATCTAATTCGAAAATAAATTCATACAGTAGTAAAGACCCAACTACGGTAGTGTCTACAAGTCCAAGCCCCGTCGGTGCGGGGACACAAGGTCAAGGTCACAGTCAAGGTCAAAATCAAAGTCAAGGTCACAGTCAAGGTCAAAGCCAAAGCAGCCAATTAGACCCCCCGTCAACTTTGTCACCAACGCAACCCACGATTTACGGGTCAGTGGCCACTTCTACTGCAAATGACCTTGACAGTAGCGCTCAAGGTCACGTCAGATCTAACCGCACTCAAAGCAGTGAAGAACTGCAAAATACGGGCATCGACTATGGCCTTAATATTGGCAATAATGGCGAAACTGCTGAAGATTCTGGGTCGGTCGTCAGTAGTAGTAGTGATGGAAATGGCGACGGTAAAGGAACCAAAAATGAGGTTATAAGGCGGCCACGTTTAACGGTGTTTGCCTTCAATAATTACAATGGTGAGTGAATTAATTGATAAAAAATTCGTAATATTTCTAAAAAATGAAATTTTTCATGGAAAAAATGTATTTTTGAATTTTTTTAATCGATTTAAAAGGCCCATCTGAGACATTTGAGCTACTGTCGGACAAGTGTACGACCCTCCCTGAAGATTGGCATAAACGAGTTTCTTCAGTGCACACCCATGGGGATTGCATTGAAGTTTGTCAGTTTAAAAATTGCATTGGCCGTTGCTTCCCAATGGCCCCTGGGACACCGGGGCAGAGTCGACTTAGAGACATTAACTTTGACAAGAGGATAGCCTCCATGCGATGCTGCCTGTCGTATGCAAATTAATACAAAAAAAGGACAAAACAAAACAACGATTTTAAAAATAATTTACTAAATCCTATCAGTTGCGTAGACTAGATACTGACACTATAGGCGAGTGTGTCGGAATCGGAAATTTTGTATTGAGATTGACCACTTTTTTATTTTTTAATAATTTAAACTAATTATGCCATAATGTACATAATTTATTGAAAATATTATTACTGTCAAATTAAACTTTTGCTGCATTTTTTTATCACAAAAATCACATTAAAAGCCAAAAGTTTTGTCAGTTGTAATTACAGTGCTCTTCCTTTACTTGTATACATAAATCAACCAAATTATCCCAGAGGAGATTCAACACAGGAGTTTAGACCCGTTCAGATGATTTCTGCTGTTCTGCTTCCATTTTGCGAAGGCATTTAAGTAGCTGTTTACCTATAGACTGCCCTCAGTGCTTCGAACCTTTCCTTGCCTAAAAGGAAAAGAAAAAATTATGTAGATTTCAATTTTAAGTCAGTTAAAAGGTGCACATATGTAGTTATGATTTTGGTTGTAGTATTTGTGTACCTGGTGTTCCTATCAGCTGTTGTTGTGGTGGAGGTAGTGGGATGGTAGAATATTTAAGTTTTTTCTCGGAGCCCGGGAATAATTTAACAATTTGTGACATTTCTTCGACTACTTTGCTCATTGGGGGCCTCACGTTCGGGTCTTGATGCCAACAGCTGGGGACAGAGAAATATTTAAGATACAATTTGTGACGCCATTGTTTCGTCATTCCTTTATTACGATTTTCATGTGAATTTGAAAAAGGAGGCCACCTTTTCGAAATGGTATTAATTCTAGTTTTACGTGTTTTTGAAAGTGTTAATTTCTCGTTTTGCATGTTTTTAAAAGTGTTAATTTCTCGTTTTGCATGTTTCTGAATTCTGAAAATATTAATTGTTCGTTTTGCATGTTTCTGAAAGTGTTAATTTATCGTTTTACATGTTTTTGAAAGATTTAATTTCTCGTTTTACACGTTTTTGAAAGTGTTAATTTCTCGTTTTGCATGTTTCTGAAAGTGTTAATTTCTCGTTTTGCATGTTTTTGAAAGTATTAATTTCTCGTTTTATATCTTTTTGAAAATGTTGATTTATTGTTTTGGCCTTTTTGAAACTCTTAGTTATAATTTTGAATGCTTTTGAAAATGTTAATTTCAAGTTAAAAAAGAGCACTTTTGTAAAGCATTCTTTCCAAGGTTTCCCAGTTGCGAATAGGTTAAGAACCTCCGTCTATAAAACTTGTAAATATTTTCGTTTTTAAAATTATAGTAAAACTGCTTTTTACCCTTTTCCAGAGCCGTAAAACAACGTATGTACATATAACTATATGCTTTTCAAAAGCAGGTAAGTAAACATAGGTATACATACTAGTGAAATTGGGCTATACGTTTTTCGGAAGCAGTAAAACTGCAAAGTACACTTTTCAAAAACAAGTAAACTGCCTTTATACTTTCTATTTCTACATTTCACAAGCGTGCAACCTTCAATTTCGGCTTTTTAAAGATCTGTAAAACTCCCATTTTCACTTTTCAAAGATATGTCAAGCTACTATTTCAACTTTTCAAAACGTATAAAACTGAAAAATAGCCAACCATGTCATAAGATGAATAAGTTCTTTGGGACAAGTCCTGAGCGCAGCATGGTTCGTGGGCGGCCTAGTTCCCTTATGAATTGCCCATAAAATCGTCAAAGCGGTGTCCCTTCCAATATTACAAAAGGGTTTTTCTCGAGTCAGTACTTCCCACAGAATTATAGCCCAGCTAAACACGTCACATTTCTCGTTATACTTCACACCTACAGCACCGAGAAAAAACAGAAGAGAAAAGTCAAGAAATATATATTACGAAAAAAGAAATGAAAATAAAAATAAAATGCCGAGAAAAAAACACGTCATGAAATAACCTTCAAATACTTCTGGTGCCATCCAAGACGCACTTCCTTGCCCATTGGTCATCAAGGAAGCTTTATCCCGTGCAATGCCAAAATCACAAATCTTCAAAAGTGTTCCCCCATTAAAGAGAAGTAAGTTGGCTGGCTTGATGTCCCTGTGGATAATTGCTTTGGGGCGCATTCCATGTAAATAGGCGACGCCCTTTGCGGTTTGAAGGGCCCAGCTCATAGCGTGTGCTCGAGTGTACTCGAGGCCCCCTTCCTCGATCACGAGTGCATGTAAAACTGGGGAAGAATAAAAAAATAAAATAAAATAACATAAAAAGTTGTACTAAATTAATTATTAATAAATTGTATTAAGGTATTTTAAGGTTTATTTACATACATACTTTTATGAAGGGATCCCCCTTCCGCGTACTCCATCACGAGACAAACCGGGTCAGCACAACTCCCGTAAAGCCGAATTATGTTGGGATGGTTAACGCGTGTTAGTTGACGGATTTCCAATTCTACTGCTTTCGTGTCTTCACTGGACTGAATTCTTTTCACTGCCACCCATCTCCCATTCCAACGGCCACGGGACACTACGCCAAAGGAGCCCCGGCCAACCACCTAAAAGTTTGAATCATAATTAGTAGAGTACCGTTAAGACCCAAATAGTGCCCCTGGGAACTAAGAGACCCCGGGCACAATTAGAGACCCGGGCACAAATTGGGTCTTTACGGTACCTATATATCTTGCTTGTAGGGCTGGCCTAGTCTAGTCGAACTAGACTAGCAGACTATAGCGACTAGACAAGACTATATGGCTTTTTTAGCCGGTTTGACTAGACTAGACTAGACTAGCCATGGGTCGAAATTTTTTTGAAGAGACTAGACTAGACTATAGCAAGAGCCTTGGAGCAAAATGACTAGACTAGACTAGACTAGCCACGGTTTTTCCCATGTTAAGGGATAGGGGATAGACAACTGGCTGACTAGACGAGACTAGGGTAGGTTTAAGTGCTGACTTGACTAGACTAAAATAGCTAAATTTTTGGCCAGCTTTGCTTGATTGTAATTAGGCATTTTAGTGTTTATAGGTATATTTTAATTTGACAATATGTACTACAAAGTATAGTGCTACACTCAACTCAGTTTCTAAGGTTTTCAAAACAGCTAAATAGCTTCTTTAGTACCTTTTTGACAAAGTTGCGTTGATTTAACCTTTTGAAAGTGTTGTTTTCTCGTTTTGCCTTTTTTGGAAGTGTAATTTTAGTTTTGACATTTTTGAAAGTGTAATTTTAGTCTTGACCTTTTTGAAAGTGTTATTTTAGTTTTGACATTTTTGAAAGTATTATTTTAGCTTTGATCTTTTTGAGTGTTAATTTAGTTTTGACCTTTTTGAAAGTGACGATTTCTAGTTTTGATCTTTTTGAAGGTGTTAATTTCTAGTTTTGATCGTTTTGAACGTGTTAATTTCTAGTTTTGACCTTTTTGAAAGTAGTAGTTAGTAGTTTAGACCTTTCCGAAAGTGTTAGTTTTTAGGCTTGACCTTTTTGAAAGTGTTAGTAACTAGTTTTGAGTTTTTTGAAGGAGTTATTTCCTAGTTGTGTTGTGACCTGACTTTTTCCACACACTGAATTCTATATTTAGCTCTTTTCAAAATCTTAATATCTTCGGTGAAGATGAATTGTGACGTAAGTTCGATCCTGCCTTAAAAGCGTTGTGGCGCAAGTCCAGTTCTCAACACTCTCAACTAACTGCATTGTGAGGCAAGTCCAACAAATAATACTTTGTTTATGTATGTATGTTGTGGACGGCTCGCAAAAAAACAAATAGGGTTTTTCGTTTAATGAACTTGGGTCGCAAATGTAACTAAAAACTACACCTGGGCATACGTCACAATGCACTTTCACCGACGATATTTAGTATAAGCATTACACACCTTAAGGTTTTTTAGCTTCGAATAGGATAAGTAAGCAATTGTGTGTAGTTATTAGCCTATACACTCCACCATAATAGTTTTACTGACACAATAAAATTGGATCTATATGCTTACTTTCAAATCTGTAATTTTTTGATAGTCGATATTTTCAATAAAATTGTAGGTTATAGGCACCCGAACATAATTATTATTTGGATCCAAGTCCAAGTCTTCTGCCATTTTCTTGGTTTAGACAGTTTTCTAAGTAATGGAGGCACACCACTCACTAGTTAGTAGCTTTTATGACTGACGGTTGGTTGTTGGGTTGTTCGTATGGCTAATTTGACTAAATAATTAATCAGTCGTAGATATTTAATGGCAGTGTTTAAGTGTAGAATCCCAGCTGGAGCTGGACATTTGAATCTTTTGTAGCCGTGGTTGGTGTCGCCCGTCATTCATTGCCATTGTCACTGCTATCATTATATCAGTTTTAAAACCTCTCTCAATGTCAAGAGTGCGGAATGCGATTCCAGAGGGTGAAGTAGTGCAGAACAAATCAAATCCGCGGATATACCTATAGACACTATAACACAGGAAATCTTTACCTATGCAACGATAAATATATTGATAAACTAATTACCTACAAGTACCTGCAAATTATTTTGGTTTAGAAGTTATACAGTTTTAAAGTGATTAAAATATTAGCTTTCAATCATTCGTACAGTGAATGTGTGATAACGAAATTACTACGCTACATAAATGACTGTGGTATAAATTGTAAAAGTTTTTATACTTGATTCTACAGTCATCAAAATAAGTTTTGGGACAGCGCCATACCAAGAGGAATGCTTCATAATTTCTACAGTTTGAACAGCACACAACAACTAATTTGTACATTATATTGTAGCTGTTAATTCTGATTTAGAACTCGAGCAGGGTGGACGTGCGGCGTAATAGCTCTGATAGTGATATACATAAATGTCTCAAAGAATATACACAGCCCGAATACAAAATTTATATCATCTTAACGACCTTTTTTAGCCCAATCGCCCTAATTACACGTAACTACAATTACAACACTGCTCTACCCGTTTTCAAATAAAATCAAAATTCATATTGTGAAAATATCAAATACAGTGAAAAACGAGTACGTGACTTCAAAGTGCAATATCAGCTTTAATCCATCTATATATAATAAATAATAATTTATTCGTTGGGTGAGTATACTATATATGCATTGTAATAAGTTCTTGTGTGGTGTGTAAATTGCAGAAGTTGTAGAGCATATCACGTTAGTGTATGGTGCTGGCCCAAAACTTATTTTGATGACTGTATAACGTATAAGATTGCATTGTGTAAATAAATGCAGGTAATTAGCTACAGTGTATAAGCAGAACTTGAAAGTTTATTGTGCTAGCTACTACAGTCTAAAAAATTGTAGATTTTAATTCATTCATGCGCAATTTTATGTGTGCTTCATATTTCAGGGCAGTCGATCTCTTTGTGTCAGGAATTTGGGGTCATGCAAGTATTACGTAACGCAAAAATCCTGAATTTTCAACCACCACCGACCGCGTGTAACGCATTAAGCACCCCCTGTACAATGTTGTAGGTATAGGGCTGTAACGCACAATGAAAGGACCACCAACCCCTTTGACGTTACGTAATATTTGCATGCCCCCTTTCGAATATTTCGATGCACTCTCCCTCACCTTACTACTGTCACAATGTAATTTGTGCGATGACAGCATGAAACCGGCAGACAGACGCGACTAAATGTCACGCTATTTACATTTTTTTTGTCGTAGAAATATTTTACGATTAATCAATCAAATCTCATTCTTCCATTGTAAAACATTATTACCTACTTGTCATTATTTAAAAGCTTTATTCGTACTACTTTTGTTTTCCTGTAGAAAGATTATTTTTTCACTTTTTTGAGTACTGCATATTTACATCTAGTTTATTTTAAATAAAATATTGTGCAATTTAAAAAATACAATTTTATCTTATTAGTAGCGTATAGGAGCATTTACAACGTACGACTAAAATCACAGAAAAATGTTGAATCAGAAATGCGACTTCCAGTGGAAATGGAGCTTGCGTATACATATCTAATGTAGGTACTTTGTCTCGGTCAGCACAAATAAACTGCCCGCCGTTTTTCAAGACTGTCAGTGCCTGTAATGGAGAAATGAAGAAACGAATCAAAATAATTATTAAGTTTATTCCGTGATTGGAAAATTAACCTATTGGCAACTAGCAAACCACGAAGTTGTTTACTGTTTATACATACCTCAATTTAACACTTTCAAGAGTTAAAACTAGAAGTTATAACTTTCCAAAAGGTGCTAAACTAGAAATTAGTAGTTTCAAAAAGGTCAAAACTAGATATCAACTCTTTCAAAAAGGTCAAAACTAGAAATCAACACTTTTAAGAAGGTCAAATCTAAAAGCCAACTCTTTCAAAAAGGTCAAAACTAGAAACCAACACTTTCAAAAAGGTCAAAACTAGACCTACACTCTTTCAAAAAGATCAAAACCAGGAATCAACACTTTCAAAAAGGTCAAAACAAGATCTGAGTCCGTTTTGAAAAGGTTAAACGAATTAAGCAATTACTTACCATGTGTTATTGTATTGTTATTATTTATCGTATCTGACGAGATCTGCTGCCCACTTTCCTCCTGTAGATTCAATAACGATGGCTCCACAAGCTTTTTGTCTGCCCCAGGAAATAATGTGCAAAAGTATACCATCTGTTCAACTATAGACTCCATGGATGGTCTTAAATTTGGATCTTTGTCCCAGCAGCTGTACTCATTAAAAAATAGAAGAAAAAATCCAATTTTTCAATTTCTTAAAGTCAAAAGAATGTCGTATTTGTTTATTTTTGAATCAATTTAGCAATAATTACCATGTAATTAGTTGCTGTATCTCAATTTCTAAGGGGCCCGAGTCCAGTGTGGGGTATTTAAGGGACGGGCGTATACCTGTATGAATGGCCCACATAATACTAGCAGCCGAATCTCCAACTTCATGGAAGGGCTTTTGTCGGGTCAGCACTTCCCATAGGATAATGGCCCAGCTGAATACGTCACATTTTTCTGTGTACGTTACACCTGAGATTTTAGTGCAAAACAAAAAAAAGAATTTTTAAAATTGTAATATAATTCCTTTGACGCCACTTTTAGTTAAAGTTCAAACAGGATGAATATATTTTTAACCTTCAATAACTTCAGGTGCCATCCAAGCTGCACTTCCCTGTCCATTCGTCATCCTCGTCGCTTTATCCCTGGCAATCCCAAAGTCGCAAATTTTTAGGCTTGTTCCCCCATGGAGTAAAAGTAAATTCGGGGATTTTAAGTCCCTATGAATGATCGACGGCTGCATCCCATGTAAATAGGCGACGCCCTCAGCTGCTTGAAGAGCCCAACTCATGGCGTGAGCCCATTCGTACTGGACTTGGGGAATTCCGTGTAAAACTGTCAAAAATAACTATTTATAATTTATACTCATTTTAATTAGCGTGATGATTAATAATGAAAAAGTGCACATGAAAAACAGTTATTTTGAAAAAGGCTATTTTTAAAAAGTAGTGTCTAAAAAGTGCAAATTTTGACAAACATGTTTTTTGAAAAGTGATATTTATAAAAACTTGTCCAAGGCTGGCCAAAATTTTTGCTAGTCTAGTCTAGTCTAGTCATTTATTTTTTAAGCATCCACTAGTGGAGTCTAGTCAACATAAAAACTTACCCTAGTCTAGTCTAGTCAACACGAAAACCTACCCTAGTCTAGTCTAGTCAACACGAAAACCTACCCTAGTCTAGCCTCATCTAGTCAACCAGTTGCCTATCCCTTAACATGGGGAAACTCGTGGCTAGTCTAGTCTAGTCATTTTGCTCGAAGGCTGCTGCTAGTCTAGTCACGATTTTTTCCACCCTTGGTTAGTCTAGTCTAGTCTAGTCAAACCGGCCAAGAGCTCCATAGCCTAATCTAGTCGCTAGTCCGCTAGTCTAATCAGACTAGACTAGGCCAGCCTTGAACTAGACTAGTCTATAAAATGCAAATTTTGAAAAACAGTTTTTTTGAAAAGTGCAACTTATGAAAACTAATGCGTCAAAAAAGTGCACGTTTTGGAAAAAGTGTTGCTGAAGTACTATTTTTGAAAACTAGTGCGTCTAAAAAGTGCAATTTTTGAAAAATGGTGTCTTCAAAAATTGCACTTTTTAATCAGTATTTTGTTTTGTATTTAAATGTACCGGCGTAGAGAGAGCCGCCCTCAGCGTACTCCATGACTAGACAGACGGGCTCTGTACAATGCCCATAGAGTGTAATTATATTTGGATGAGAAACCCGGGAAAGTTGCCTTAATTCTTGCTCAATGGCTTTCTTGTCTTTGTGGGACTGGATTTTTTTAACTGCCACATATTTCCCGTCCCATCGACCCCGGTAGACGATGCCGAAGGAGCCTCGGCCAACGACCTGCCATAATAGCATAACAATTAAAAAGTTAATTAAAAAAATCAATTAAAAAATACATAATAAAATAATACATTATTATCAATGTTCACCATCAAATCTGCAATGTCCTCAAAATTAATTTCCTCGACGCAACTTTCCGATTTTTTGTAAGGGATTTTGATCGACATTCTTCAATTTTTACAATTTTGATGCTGTTCAATTATTAAGCAAAGAAACTATAGGTAAGTAGAAAAACTTGTTTTTCTTAAATGGCGTTGAACTCTAACATTGTATTCGTTTGTAATAATTACGATTTTACGACTGTTTTTGTTTTTAAATCGTCTGGCTATAGCACAATAAGTTACACACTGCACATCACAATAGTACTGAATAATAGTTTCAAATTGTTTATTTTTTTATTTCTATTTTCGCTAGTGCCGTATTGTTTCGTAATATTGTTATTACGTCTACAGTCAGACCAACAGCAACAGAAACGGAGCCTCTGTGGATTGATTATATTGTGTGTGGGCTGATGCTATTTAAATTCCATCCAACGTATTTAACTGACTGACACTGAATGGCCTCAATGAATTGAGTTATCAATAGTAGTGCTTTAATTTGAGTGATTGTATAATATGTGCAGACAGATTCTAATTTTAAAGATGACGCAATTAGTATTCCTGGAACATTGTACAATTTAGCTACTGTATAATAGTTAACTTTGAATTCGAATTTAAATATTTCCTTGCTAAATATATCATTATCATAATAATTTATTGTGGTTGAGGTTGGGTGGAGGGGATATTGCCAAACTGTAGCTTCCAGTGTGCTGCACTTACTGCTGTAGTTTCACTGCTGTGGTGCCTGTCGTCTGTGTATTTGTAGCAAATGTGCTGATGCGTAGTTAAAAGCTTGATAGAAACTATGGGACTGGAGTTCAAAGGCGTTTTAATTGTTATGTATTTATGTGTTTGCTAATCCGCAAACATCATTATCTCAAAATTATTATGTCATTACCACAGAATCCAGTCAATACAATTTGAGAGGCAGTCGTGTGCTTGTGTAGTTGTGGGAGCATATCGCTGGTAAAGATGCAAAGTGACGCGTGTCCATAAAAACTCAAAACGTGCACACAATTTCCCGGTTTTCTTTTTATTTTAATTATATCGCCAATTTGTGTAAAAACTAATTTCTGCACTTTTTACAACGTGCAAAGATTTGATTTGCGCGATTCAAACCATGCAAAACCTAGATTGAAACTTTTTTAAACCATGCTAAATCATGATTTGCCTTCTTTCAAAAGGTGCAAAACCATGATTTTCACTTTTTCAAACCATAAAAAACCATGATTTGCCCCGTTTCAAAACGTGCACAACCTCATTTTACACTTCCTCAGGCCATGCAAAACTTCGACTTGAACTTTTTCAAACCCTGCAAAACCATGATTTATAATTTTTTAATCTTGCAAAATCTCGATTTCGTGCTAAATCACAGAAACCATGATTTGTCCCTTTTTTACACGTTCGAAACCTCTTTTTAATCCTTTACAAACCATGCAAAACCTCGATTTATACTTTTTTTAAGACGCCACAGACCTCGATTTGCACTTTTTTGTAACAAGCAAAACAATGAATTCAGCACTTGGTTAGCTCTCGTACCATTGTGTTGCAGAAATAAGGAAATTAGGAGTCTTTTTCTGCTTTTGTGGATATGCGTCATTTTGCATCTTAAGCGGCTATGTATATATAACTCTACTGTGTAGCTGGCGAAACCAAATGACGTATATTCACACACTTTGCTCATAATTCATAATTATAACTGCTTGCAACTATAATTATAGTTGGTGAGCCTAGTATGTAGCTCTGATATATTATGTAGTTTGCAATAGTGCAAAATGTCCTATTTGCACGGTTTTGTAAAGAATGTAGGTAAATTGTAATATTTGCATACATCATATGTTTTCTTTGAGAAAGTGCATATAGTTTATAATTTACAGGTTTTAATACGTAGTAGTACAAAATAGGCATGCTTTATTTCCTTTAAAAAGGCACAAAACTTCCTATTTGCATATTTTAAAAAGGCTGAAAATATAATATTTTGGTTATTTCGAAAAGCTGCAAAATGTCCAAGGTGTTTATTACATGTAAGTATGTTGAAAAACTGTCAAATATCTTATTTACTAGCTTTTGAAAAAGGGCAAAATCATAATTCCTTATTAGCATATTTATTTTTATACGGGAAAAATATTGTATAACTTGTATGTGGAATCTTGCAAAATCACACACTTGTATAATGTATAAGTACGAAAAGCGCTATTTGCATGCGAATAATAACCAAGCAAAACGTGGTCTTTGCTTTGCTGTCAGAATTACACAATACACAGTGTGAAGTTGCATTAAAATTGCTGCTTAGTTCTCGTTTTAGTAATCAAATGCAGACAAAAGTGCAAACAATGTTATCTCCAGCATTTCTGCAATGCTTGGAAAAGATTATGCAGAAAGTACACAAAGTACATACACTGTAAGGCCTGGCTTTAACTGTGTACTCAGTACTCGTATAGTAGGTTTTGCTATAGTGTAGTAAGCGTAGTTAGATAGTGATTCAGTTATACAGTGTACCATTGGGGTATATAAAGCATAGCAGAAGTGCTATGACTGTACTCAGTTAAATCTAATTATTGACATTTGGATTTACAAGGCCAATTTACATCAATATAAAATCCAGCTTTGAAGGTTCACAAGGTAATCTTACATCCTGCTATTTGTACTGAAATATCACCAAACTAACGCGTTTAATGGTCTATCTCTATGGATTGCTTTTTCGTGGTAAGGATATTAATAATGGTCCACACGAGCTGATTCAGAATTAAAAATAAGTAAAAGAACAGTAAAGAGCCCACAGCACAGCCCACTTTAAAGATGAAAATACTTCCTATTTCCTATTATTTAGCATGAACAAGCAGAGTTTTCATTTACGGAAACATTCCCCGAAAGTTCCTTGAAAAATGAAACTCATGATTATAAAATCCCGCCATTCGTTTACTTGTATGACCATGACGTGACGTGACAGTGAGACAAAATTGCAACAACAGAAATAAAAGGGAAACGAAGTTTATTTTTATTAACCTATTCGCAACTGGGAAACTACGAAAAGAATGCTTTTCGTAAGTACTTTTTCTAGTAATTCACTTTTTCAAAACGGTTAATACTAGAACTAATATTTGCAAAACGGTCATATCAAGAAATTAATCTATTCAAAAATATGTAAAACAAGAAATGAACACTTTCAAAAAGGTGTAAAACAAGAAACTAACAATTTCAAAAAGATGTAAAACTTAAAATTAACACTTTCAAAAATATGTGAAACAAGAAACTAACACTTTCAAAAAGATGTAAAACAATAAATTAACACATTTAAAAAGTTGTAAAACAAGAAATTAACACATTTAAAAAGTTGTAAAACAAGAAATTAACACATTTAAAAAGATGTAAAACAAGAAATTAACACATTTAAAAAGATGTAAAACAAGAAACTAACACTTTCAAAAAGATGTAAAACAATAAATTAACACTTTCAAAAAGATGTAAAACAAGAAATTAACACTTTTCAAAAGATGTAAAACAAGAAACTAACACTTTAAAAAAGAAGTAAAACTTGAAATTACCACTTTTAAAAAGATGTAAAACAAGAAACTAACACTTTAAAAAAGAAGTACAACTTGAAATTACCACTTTTAAAAAGATGTAAAACAAGAAATTAACCGTTTCAAAAAGGTTAAACTCTACCTGAACTTATCAGTGCAACGCCCCGCACATCTGCACGCTTGTTACGTATTCCTAGAACAGCCAGTCTTTTTAAGTTGAGGATTGCTAATTACATAGTTAAGTCTTCAGCCGAGGTTTTTGGTGCAGGATAAAAACATTTTGGACCATGTCTGACTGTCCGGTTAACTGTTAACAACCAAGCAATATTTATTATTATTAGGGTGCCGGGTGTTTAGTTCCTAGTTCTTGTAAGCAAAATTCATTAAAGCTTGTGGTTCACGTACTAACTCTAGTTAAAAATATTCTCGAACGTTATTTACCTCAGCTCGTTGACGCAATAATCACCTCAGTTTTAATTCTGAATGGCGTTACAACCACGCAAGCTACGTATGGCGCTCTAGATGGATTTAAGAGATTTACGCTACCCTTCAGAACTGTATTCAAAACAACTTATTTAAACAACTTCTTTAACGTTGCTTTGAAGAAGTGTACACCGCATAGATATTTTTTGCATGATGAGGCCCACAATGGGAATGACTAGCAGTTTATAACTACTGCATAGCAACTCGTTGGCTATAATTTTGTTGATTTTTGTCTAGACAAATAATTACAATTAAAAGCCTATACTTTTTGAATCACTAGATGCTCATAATTATATATCACACAGAAATACACAATAATGCTCATTGCAATAGAATCGTCTGATAATTTCCATCGACCCTAAATAACTATTACGCAAACAAACCGATAAGCTTAGCGGAATTAATTTATCTAGGTACTTCACATTCTTTTATAGGAAGCTGCCAGAATGCCGCACAGCGTACGCTAATTATAGGGGTTTACACATGCACGTACATAATTAAATGCAGTCACTTAATTCCAAATCAAAATTGCTTTATTACTAGTGAACCTTTCGTACTCCTTGTATGCAGTCTGCTTACCTAGAATTTACTGGTTCACTAGTTTTACATCTACGACCCGACTATACGAAATAAATTGGAGAATTTTTACCGTCTTTTGACATACCAATGGACTATCGAGAAGGTAAGGAATCACAACCGTTTGATTACTAAAATTCCACTTACAAGTTTTGGTTGTATGTAATCTTAAAACGAAGCATTTTTTTGCTTTACTAGAAAAGCAGGTGTCCGGCGTTATTACTGCAGAAAGTCAAATAAGTAGCGGGCGAAACAATAATGCTCCTGTACAGACTGCAAATAGGCAGCAACAAAGGAGGTCAGATGAAGACACTTGTTGCGGTTGCTGTTTCCTAGGCAAAAGCAGACCTACGCATGCAAAGAATAAGAGAGGGAGTGGAAGGTCAGGAAATGATGGGATTTTTTATTCTTCCGGGGGTGGCAACAACGAGGAGTGGGGGTTGGGTGGAGGCGACGGTGGTGGAGGCGATGGGGGTGGAGGCGATGTGGCAGGAGGGGATGGCTGGGGTGATGTTGGAGGGGGCGACAGCGGCTGGGGCGGGGGTGGTGGAGGAGACAGCGCAGGGGGTGACTGCGGCGGAGGAGGTGGGGGTGGAGATTCTGGAGGTGGAGATGGCGGTGGTAGCTGCGATTAAAATCTTCCAAAAGGGTCAATTTTAAACACAAAAATCTAGGACACAGTGATTTAATTTATTTGTACTTTTTACTGACTCAAATCATTACGGTAACAGGAACGTTTGGATACCCACAATGCCATAATAAGGCTAAAAACGGATCCATATTCCAAAATCAATCTGATATGAAGCAACACATTAAATTTTGCTCGATGTTTTTGCACAAAAAGTTGTTTTGATTTTGGATGTGACTTATTGTAAACTTTTTTACAATGCGATTAAAGTGTACTTTGTTCCACTTACGATTAGCTTTTTTTCAAAATTGGAGTGTGAGGCCCGTAAGAAATGTGTAAATCTATCTCCTCCTTTTTATTTGCAGCTGCGCATTGCACTGAAAGCGAATCTGCAAGTCTTATTTATTAATATAACGGTTTGAACTTTTTAATAGTGTATTCTTTTGCGTGGTTTGAGTATAGGTACTCAAATATAAATGGAGCAAATCTTATCAAAGAGGTAATTTAAGCTTTTTGTTATGCCTTTGTACGAAACACTAACTACAGTAGCCATTTACAGAAAGTTTTTCTCCAATATCTACTGTAAAAGGATCCCTGACGTGCACTTCTTCAATTAGCGACAGGTAAGCGCATTGCATGTAAAGAAGGCTGCGCAGGTTTTAGCCCTTCGTAGTGTAGTAAACGGGAAATGCTAATTGGTAAAGTTCACACGTTGAATCCTTTTACAGTAACTCATTCGAATCTTTACTTTAAATTAACGCAATATTGTATAAAATACTGACTGGCGTTTAAGTTTCCGTAGTTTACATGTATTCATGGCAACGAAGGGAATACATGCCTAATATAATAACCTTCATTCGTTGCGGAAAACGCAGAAATCTCAGTCAAGTTACTACTAGGTGAAGGTCAAAGGTTAAAACCCTGGAAAAAATCAACTGTAAAATATAAGTATGCATTTTTGACGGAACAAAGTGCGTTCATTATTCACTAGCAGCGTTTTAATAACTGGCGCATGAAAAGAAAGACGCCACAACATAAGCCAAGTTTTTATTTTTATTTTCAAAACCCAGCATGAGAGCCTGAAGAAGCAGCGCTCACTTATTGTACTACACACCATTACTTTCTATACCATAAAAATGAGGTTAAAAGGAGCGCCGCGCACGCAACCGGATCAAAAACTACTAATGGAGGCGCCGGGTATCGATCCCGGTACCTCTCACATGCTAAGCGAGCGCTCTACCATCTGAGCTACGCCCCCATTCTTGTGTTCGTAATATATTTAACTTAATTATTTTGTTAAAGTATAATTTTATTATACACGGTATTTATGTATTGTAAATTCAGTCAATCAATACACTTTCAAATGCATTCAATTCATGAACAACATGTCATTTGCATCATAAGCAATTCAGACAATATAATCCGCGGTACAACTTTCACATTTATAGTTTGCATTTAGTCTAAATAATAGCCAAATACATTACGAGCTGTAAATAAATTACATTTTCTAACCAACTGGAGGACGCCATACAAGAGATGTACTCCAATATCAATCAACCATTAGATTGTAAATAAAACTTACGCTAAAAGTGGGGGTGAAATATGTCCTAATACTCTAAACGTCATTTATGTATTGCCCCTAAAAGTGTCTACAGATTAATAAAGTCTGTGCTTGCTTTCTAATTAATTATTGCAGTTACACTAAAGTAAAGAACTACATTCAAAACACCTTATAATTTAAAGCTTACTTTGAAGAAACCTACTAAATATAGAAATTTTACATAACGAGACTAATAATAGGAATGACTATAATAGATTATTATTACTGCACAGCAATTCAGTTACTATTCACTTGTTGATTTTTGTCGAAACAGACAGTTAAAACTTAAAACAGCGTGTACTTTATGCATTACCAGGGGCACATAATTAAATAATACGCAACCATACACACTATTATTGGCAATTGCAATAGACTCGCCTTTTTTTTTTCATGGCCCTTATGTCTACTAATACACAACAAAGTGCAAAAATAAACCGATAAGCATAGCGGATGTAATTTATCTACTTCGTTTCCTTTACAGACAGTTACCAAAACCACACACAGCTTAGTGTACGTTATTAATAGAGGTTGACACATTCATACAATTCAAATCGGTATCACTGAATTCGAAATCAAAATTATTAATACTAGTCAAACTTTCACGCTCCGTGGATTTAGTCATGTTTACTGGTTCACTTCACTATAGTATTTTATAACTACTACCTAACGAAACGAAATAAAATTGGAGCATTTGTACGGTCTTTTGACAAAACAATGGACAATCGAGAAGGTAAGGAATCCCAACCGTTGGATTACTAAAATTCAATTTACAGGTTTTAGTTGTAATTTTAAAACGGAGCATTTTTTTACTTTACTAGAAAAGCAGGTGTCTGGCGTCATTACAAGAGAGAGTCAAACAAGTAGCGGGGGAATTAATAATGTTCCTCCACAGACTGGGGATAGACGGCAACAAAAAGGGGCAGTTAAACACGGACCTAAGAATGCAAAGAATGGGGGAGGGGGCTCAAGTTCAGGAAGTAATTGGGTTTTCGATTCTTCTGGGGGTGGCAACAACGAGGAGGGGGGTGGAGGTGGCGGTGGCGGAGGAGGGGGCGACAGCGGCGGTGGCGGGGGTGGTGGGGGAGACAGTGGAGGGGGTGACTGCGGCTGAGGAGGTGGGGGTGGAGATTCTGGAGGTGGAGATTGCAGGGGTGCGGATAGCTGCGAATAAAATCATCGAAGAAGTGCCAATTTTACACACAAAAATGTACGACACAGCGATTTAAATTATTTGTATACTCATCACTTTCACAAAGCATCACGGCAACACGAACGTCATATAACCGATTGCACTTTCTATAGTGTATTCATTTGTATGGTTTCAACATAATAAAACATAATAAAGCAATTTTATAAAATAGACCAATTTAAGCGTTTCGTTAAGACTTTGTACCAGACAAAGTCTTCAATCCTTTAAAAAAAGGTACTTTTGTTCTTATTGTGTCAAACGAAGAACTATGAATAAATCTTAACCCAATATTGTGTAGAATATATCGATTGGCGTTTAAGTTACCATTTTTTAAGTGTATTCGTGGCAACGAAGAGAATACATAACATAATAACCTTCGTTCATTGTAGAAAACGTAGAAATCTCACTCAAACTAACACTAGCTTAAAGGCAAAGGTTAAAACTCAACTTTAAAATTCAACTGTACAATTAAAGTATACTGTTTTGACGGAACAAAGTGCGTTTATTATATACTATTAGCGTTTTAATAACCTGTGGATATAAAATGGAGACATATTATGATCACTAGAAAATATTTTCTTTTGATTTTCAAAACTCGGAATGAGAGCCTGAAGGAGACCGTCGAATGATCATTACATACTTCCTTGATGGGTGTGGTCGTTATTTTAGATTTAGTTATGCCAAGTTTTGACGCCACATGGAAATAAAAACCGTTTCTTTATAATTTAACGAACTAGTTAATCATGTGTTTGTTTACTAATTGTAGAAGGAAACTGCAAAACGATTTTGGTAATCAATGCTGACTTTAAATTATAGTTCGGTTATGTTAGCGTAAGCAATGGGATTCTAAATTCAAAGGGTGAAAAGATAATACAAATTCAATAGGAATATCCTTGATTATTATTATTTTAATCAAACACAATCCAACAGTATGCTGGATTTTTCAATTTCATGGTCAAAAATTAGTTTGCTTTGAGCGATGTCGCTAATGACAATTTAAATGGGATTTCCCCTGCAACTTTGTCCTATTTAAATATTTCAAAAATGCGTCAGAATGCAAAAACCACTTAATGTACGCAAAAGGACGAGAAACTGCCATTCAAACATTAAACATTAGGTTTTATTTCAAATAAACTGACCTGTCCTCTCTTAGGAAGTACATATGTAGTTCAGAAAATATTTAAAACAAAACTGACTGACAAGCCTAAAATATTTAGCATAACCGTCTTTAGAACTTTAGTTAAACATTAGAAAATCCCATTAAAAAAAAATTAACTATAACGAAAAACAGGATTTCAAAAAAATCTCAAAATTAGTGAAAACGTAGTATGCTCAAGAATACACTGTGAGTGTGCTGTAAGGCTTACTTACTAGTTAGCTTTTACTGTGTACTAGGGTAGTAGGATTTGCTATAGCGTAGTAAGGATAGTCGAATAAGACTTGTAAATCACCTAAAGACAACGTGCAACAAAAAATGTAATGTATAGTGCCAAGAAGTTGACAAATTCCGTGCTTGTCTTTCCAATTAATTAATGCAATTACACTGCCGTGTAGGATTATATTCAAAACAACTAACGAGGAAATCCACCAAATATACATATTTTGCATCATGAGACTGATATTCGGAATAACCAAAGTAGTTTATTAGTACTGCACTGCAACTCAGTGACTATATTCTTGTTATAAAACCGTGTATATTCAATGCGTCATTAGAGACACAGAATTACATGTTACATGCACACAGTATGTATTTTGAATTGCAATAGAATCTTATTTATTTTTCCACGGCCCCTATGTCCACCCATAGACAACTAAATGAGCAAATAAACCGATCAGCGCAACGGAATTAATCTACCTACTTTACTTCCACTACAGAACGTTGCCAAAGTAACCCACAGTGTACGCTATTAATAGTGGTTCATATAATTAAATGCAGTATCACGAAAGAAATCGAAATCAAAATTATTATTACTGGTCAACCTTTTACACTCCTTGTGTGTGTACTCATGCTTACCAAGTACTTACTGGCTCACTTGTATTTTACATCTACTACCATACGAAACGAAATAAAACTGGAGAATTCGTACCGTCCTCTGACAATACAATGGACTGTGGGGAAGGTAAGGAATCACAACCGTTTGAATACAAAAATATCATTTACCAGTTTTGGTTGTAATTTTAAAACGAATCGATCATTTTGCTTGCTTTACTAGAAAAACAGGTCTCAGGAGTTATTACTGGACAGAGTCAAATAAATAGGGGGCGAAAGAATAATGTTCCTTTACGGACTGCGGATAGACAGCAACAAAGTGGGTCTGCGGATAGACAACAACAAAGTGGGTCGGATGAAGGCGATTATTTCTGTTGCTGTTTTGTAAGCAATGAGGGCGAATGGAGTGGCTGGGGTGATGGTGGAGGTGGTGAAAGCGGCGGGGGAAACGGTGGAGGGGGTGGCTGCGGCGGGGGCGGGGGAGATCAATCTATCATTGCTCAATCGCAAACGGGTCACAAACTACTAATGGAGGCGCCGGGTATCGATCCCGGTACCTCTCACATGCTAAGCGAGCGCTCTACCATCTGAGCTATGCCGCCATTCTTAGGGCCCTATTCCCGATGTAGGTACCTATAGTTTTTAATGAATCCGATTTTAATTATTTTCAGAAACGGGGTAAGTGAATTTTCTTGTTAAAAATAGAATGCAACACTACTTCCTTCACCAAATATTTCCAACATCGAAAAACTCATTTACAGCATCTGCGACAAAACTGAAACTAAAAATATTAGCATTTTAAGTATTTAAAGTTCCTTTCAATTGAAGCTTCAGTTAGCTCACAAAACACACAGTTTTAACACAGTCTCAAAATTAGTGTGCACTTAATATATGCTTAAGATTACACACTGTACGCTGTGCGGCTTAGTTTTTCTATTTCTGGCTGGAGTAGGTTTTGATTTTGATTACATTCACTAGTCAGGTTTTGTAGGTATGACATTATGAGTTAAAGATAAGATAACGTATTGAAGCTTCTCTAGCTGAAAGAGCCACGAAGGCTATAGCTAGGCAAATTGTTAGTTGATGTTAGATTTCCAAGAACAATACATTTTTATCACTTATTCTCATATTTTCAACAGCTGAATCGGTTCATGATTGTTACATATGCAGCCACTTGTAACCTTGCCTCATTTCATCTTCGATTACATGCTGATTTTGCATTAGTTTTAATTATTAGATAGTGAATAGTGGTTGTGTGAAGTCAAGTGAGTTTGCTGAGTATGTATTATAAACGAGTAAATTATACATGCTAGATGTTTCAATTCAACTGTATTCAATTCTAAGCAAAGTGCTTCTTTTCAATTTTGAAAATAACAGTTTCACTTCAACCATTGCATTGATGAACATCTGCTGTTTACGGGCGGGGTTGTAGCAAGAATTCTTTCTGTGTAAAATAATTGTTTTGATTTCAGCTTCAAGAGTACGGCAGTCAAGCTTACAATATGCCAAGTATCTTTTCAAAACTACTAGAAAATCCAATCAAATACATTCCTCCAAAATGGGCTTTGTTTTTCATGAAATTGAGCACAATGCAAAAGTATTCTATAATTGTTGCTTTGGTTGGATTTACGGCGTACCTTTCTCGGAGAAAAAATCGTGCTTCGGCCGCAACATCTGCAAGGAAAAGGAGCACGTTTGGTGCTGCGGTGAATAAAGATTTCTTCAAACAAATGAAATATCTCTTCAAAATAATGATACCCAGTCTGGGGTCGCCACAAGCTGCAATGATCATGATGCACACAGCTGTGTTGTCTGCAAAGACGTTCTTGTCAATTTATGTTGCCACCTTGGAGGGATCAATTATCAAAGAAATCGTCAGCAGGTAGACAGCCTTTTTTTAACCTTTTCGAAACGGTGTTGTATCAAGTTTTACATCTATCTGAAAGTGTGAATATCTTGTTTTGATCATTTTGAAAGTGTTAGTTTCTTGTCTTACATCTGTTTGAAGATGTTGTTTAATTGATTTGATCTTTTTGAAAGTGTTAAGTTCCTGTTGTACATTATTTTGAAAATGCTATTTTATTGATTTGACCTTTTTGAAAGTGCTAATTTCCTGTTTTACATCATTTTGAAAATGCTATTTTATTGATTTGACCTTTTTGAAAGTGCTAATTTCCTGTTTTACATCATTTTGAAAATGCT
>JAQFZC010002454.1:0-23008 GCA_034695205.1 Dicyrtoma fusca | reverse complement strand
GAGCGCCTACATGTGGTAGCCATGATATATCTGACTGACGATGAGTATTATGATTATTATTATTGTTTAGTAAGCTCCAGTAGAACCACAGGGTTGATAAATTTGAGTAGCTCTGTACCGGAGGGACTTGTTGCGAGAATTCAATGCTTGGAAAAACTGAGCAATTGCACAAGAAGTCAAGAACGTTGAAGTACTGATATTTTCTACTGAGATTTCGACAGCTTCTGTCAATAACAAACACAAGTGAATCGTCGTACTTGGCTTTTAACCCTGTGGTTCTTCTGGAACCTACTAAACAATGAACAATAATAATGCCACTGATTTAATAAAGAAGACATACGAGTAAGTGCATACGTCACGGAAGAATCATAAGGATAACTAATTGGCTAATTTCCATTTATTTATTTCCCATACAACTCCGTGCTGGGCTGGGGTGCTGTTGCTAGGTAACCTACTCATAATGTATGACTTACGATGTCAAAGTATACAAATGAGATGGGGAAATAATGCAGTTTAACTGCCTTTTTACTAGGGGAACGAAATGCTCTTCTCTCAACTCTGTATGCTCCCTGTTTATTAGTGCCTGGATCTGAATTGCACAAAACATGGGCATCCTTACCAAAGAAAGGCAGGATGGGAATATTAGATTTTGATGTGAACATGGACCATGTAAAAGATATGTCAGTGCTTTGATCGTCCTCTCTCATGCGAACTCGACCCTTGAAAGCTCTCACGAATGCACTATCTGAGAATGTGTGAGAAATTAATGGACTTCCCAGTTAAATACTTCCAGGCTGTACGGGCAGTGCTTGAAGGCCGAGAGACAGTATTCTGCATACTAGTTAGTGGTCGTCAATTTTAGTTTAAGCTTACGAAAGTGGGAGATACGCTTTCTGCTACGCAAAATAAAAGCCGGATGTTTCCGGGATTGTGTTTTAAATGTAAAGCCAACGACACGTCCCACGAGACCTCCTATCTGTATACCAGCTGAATTAACCTGTGTCAATAATTTGGGATGCATTTCACAGTGTCTGTAGAGTAGCAAGGGAATTCACTAATTGTAAGTGTTCTCTTTAATTACTTCACTTGTGAAAGTCAAGGCTGGAAAGTCACGTAGTAATAAAAGAACCCAAGCCGCGCGGAGTAACGAGACTCCGTGGAAATCCGAATGAAATGAAATTAAACTACCTACTTATGCCATGCCTCATTGTGGAAATATTTACTTACAAATATTAAAACTTTCTAGAATTTCATGCTTTTTTCCTTATGCTTTTACATAATACATGTGTAATTTATTACTAAAATTGTATACCCTTTTTTAACCGTTTCATTCCATATACGGATAGTTACGTTTGACGTTCAAACTCCACTGAACTTTTTGTAGTTTGGCCTTGTATATGTGTAGGTAGGTTCCTAACTAGTAAGTTAAGCCTATATGCCTACACTAAAACATGTATTAAAATACGTAAGCCATGGAGTCGAAGTTCACTAACTAGTAAGTGTTTGGGCAACATTTTTTCATAGACCTTGACTTTTTGTACATATCTACTCTCATTTTCATTTCACAAAAACGCGGACTAACACTAACAGACATTTAAAAGTTATTAGCTATGTATCATACACTGATAGGCGTTGCTGTTACAGTGAAATATTGCTTGATTTTGTATCAGCGACGTAGATTTTAACTCGAGTTTTTGTTCTTGCTAAGGGACTAATGGAAACTAATAGCATCCATCGGTGTTTCGTAATAGCAAATAATGTAGGTACTCGGAAAGATTGAGGGCGAAAACGTTACTACTGCTATTGCTGTTACATTTCCAATAGTTCATTAGCCGGTGTTGCATGTGGAGCAGATGAAATAATCTACAGGATACTAATGAGTTTCAATGTTCAATTATAAAAGTTTACTAATCCACTGATACACTAATCATCAATTGATGCAGCCAGGGCTATTTTTTAGTAAAGTTCCGTGATGGGCACATCTATATGTTGCTATCAACTTGGAAAATCCTAATGCTCCTGGTACAGTTCCGCAAAGCCTTCCATAGTTCCAAAGATCCATCAGAGTATATTTCTGCGGTTGCTCATTCCAAAAATGATTAAGGATGTCGTATGCTTTAATAATGAGGAAGTCATACTAATATAATGTAAGATGGGGCAAAACGGTGGTTAGGGTAAAATCGCGTATGAAAGAAATCCGTCTTAGTGGGAAATAAAGTTAGGATAACTTTTTTGTGTGGATGTCTTGTTTGTCTTGTATTCTGTTCGTTTTGAATGATCATAGCCAATTTACAACATATACTAAAAAAAACTAGAATTTTATTTAATTAATGACAACTCAATCACTGTTACTGAATTATACGTGGTTTTTAACCGTATAATTTTCTATTTAAAGTTACACTGCTAATAAAAACTGAAGAATGGAATAATTTATTTAAACATGAAAAGCGAAGTTTCTCGAATTGTAAGTAAATATAGTGAAACTTGATGCTTTATATATTTCTATTCGTTTCTAAATATTTTCAGTTATTTTATTGATTTAAAATTAAACAAAACTCTCAACTTCATAGAAATAAAACGATAAAACAACATGTTTCCATTTCTTTTTTTTACACTGCGACGGATTTCCTGCCTCGACGGTTTTGACCCATCTACGGATTTGCCCTATCTAAATTTTGCCCCAATACGAATTTGCCCTAACTTACAATATGTATGTATCTATCCACGGAAACACATCATTCTTTGATTACGAAGTGGGTTACATCCAAATAAGCAAGAAGCAAAATGGTATATTATATCCTATCGTTAGGGGGACCACATAGCAAGAGCCATTCATTAGCCTATTTAATGTACATACTAGAATGAAACGAGTACATTAACTATGTAGATAGTTGTAGCGTGTAATAAAGCATATCAGCTTGTATCTTTTTAACTCATTAGATTGTAAAAACCATTTTTGCCTGTGTATATTTTAGCATTGACAAAGACAAAAAATGTTAGACACAATCGTGTGATTGCTGCTTGCTTAAGTACTACTATAATTAAGTATAATAAATAAAGTAAAAGTAGTCAACTATCTCGCATAAAATTCCCTGCTTAATTAAATGTGTGGATACAATTTCTTGGGTAGGTACTTCTAATTTACCATTTTCAATTTTTATCAGTATTATCAGACAGTTTTTTCAACCTATGGAGATATTTTTGATGGTTTTACCTCTTCCTGTCTTGGGTAACTATGTGAAATAGAAATATTTTAAAAGAACGATATTTCCGTTAACAGTATGTTCTTTAGGGCCCTCACTACGATTGTTCTCACCATATAAAATAAAAATTACTTTACAATATTAAACGTTGTTGGCTGATACTCAAAGTGTAAAATAGCGAAATACAGCCTCAAATGCCATCCCATTCTTGTTATGTACATAAAAATGTCATCGTAATAATCTCCACTTTGTACTTGTATATCTTAATAATGCTAATAATGCACCACCAACAACGGATTTATTCCTTAATTTGTATATCTTGTTACAAAATAAAAACATAGAGTAACATTCGTAATTATTTAATTAGTCATATTCGTAAATACTAATCTAACTAGTAAGATCTATTGCACAAATAGAGAAATCTGCGAATCATGACTGAGTTGGAATAAATAAAGGGCGAAGGCGTGATGTGATGAGTAAAGTGTATGTCGTTCCACTGGAAGGCAGTTTAAAGGAAGTTGTAAGCACAGCACAATTCCGATGCATCCCAGCTGCACAGCTGACACCCGCTTGAGTGTATCTATTCTCTCAGTCTCAGTTTGCATTGCAAAATCATGAGTATTGTGTAATCACAGTTACGTTGCATTGAATTTAATACGAAAAAAGTAAATTGTCGACAAGAGTCTACAGGATCCAGGGCAGATTTAACGACTTCCAAAATTCCACACGCTCTGTGAATTCTTCCTCCTTAATGCTGTGATTTCTGGAGCTCTCAAAGGTCAAGTAGTTTAATTTAGTGCTCGGCAGAATGGTGGAAGGCACTGGTTTCCACATGGAACCATTTACCAGCAGATCATTCCTGAAATTGAGTAAAAGTTGGATAAGTATTGGGTGCACAAAGTCGTAAAACAGTAATTGCCTGGCCTGAATATGGGTGATCTCCTTGTCCTAGCCAGGAGAAACCACGCGTGTGGCCTAGGACATATATATCTCGTATACGGAATTAAATTGATAGGAATTAGAAATGAACATAAGTGGCAGCATCCTTACTCGTCATAAGCAAATTTAGCCCAAAGACTGATAAGAGACTTAGAGAGCTCATAGTCTTTACTGTCGACATTGACTTCCATGAAAGGAACCTTGAAGAATAGGAACAACTCATCACCGTGACAAACTCCTGTAAAAATATTTAAAAAAAAACAATTTGAGGTGGAAATTGTAGGACACAACAAACTTAAGACAAAAGAAAAGTTGATTAGCTGGGATGGCTGGGAGGCTGGGGTCTCACCTATATCGTCGTTGGCAAGTCCAAACGTTCGTAGTAAATACCGCGAAAGCAGCTTCCACGCGAACTGCAAGGTAACCGGAACGTATGGCTTCATTCCGAAGAATATGGTGAATGACTGCTCGCCCTGGTACTTGTAGTAGTAGAGGAAGACCGGGGATTTGGAGGCGTGCTGGATGGCCGCTTCCCTCGTGGCAACCAAATAAAGACGATCGGTCATGAGGTCTGTGAGGGCCTTGTACTTTTCCTCAAAATCAAGCTTTTCGCCCAAGCGAGACTTCAGATAAAAAGAAGCAATTTTTTCAGTCACCTTCAAGTCCTCAGGTGGGTAGAGTAAATATTGCGGAAGTACAGATTCCCAATTATTTTCAAGCTCAGCAACTAGATTTGGTTCCATTGCAATTCCTTTACAAAGAAAAAAATATTAGAGTTCCATGCTTAGGTATTACTATAGCAATAAACAACTACTGAGGTACCGTCATGGAAACCCCACAAACAATAGCTAAAATTATGACCGAAAAAAGCTCTTTAATACAACTTCATTCAGTTAATGGTGTGGCCAATTTTGAAAATGGCACAAGCATTCACAGAAACACTACTTTATGGAAAAATTGTATTTTATCTGCTGGTTGCCCCGATTTTGAAAGGAAAAAGCCGCACCAACAGTAACTGATTAATTAGGACTTACTTGCAGTAAGCAGCAATCCTTCGTGTGAATTGATTCCGGTAATCCATGGAACTTTGTGGAATTTCCCTTGGGACATCAGTGTGTAGGGATGGTCAGGCAAGAAAACCTTTTCCTTTGAGTTTGACCCCAAGACCTCCACAGTTGGTCCATACATGTGCAAAGGATTCAGCAGCGGAGTCTGGTATGCAAAATTAATATAGAATTTCAAAAGTACACATAATTAGTGCAGTAAATTAATTAAGGGAGCCGCACAATCAGAATAATGCTCCTTACAATGGTTTCGATTTGTGTTTCAATGAGTGTGTCAGCTTCTATTTCCTTGAGGCAATTACGGAGGAGCGCTGAGCTGTTCACCGGACAATTCATTCGACGTCCGAGTCTTAGCGCCTGTTCCTGAGGCTTGGAGGCGATGGACCACAACTTGATTGCAGTTCCGCTCTGAGAGATGGACTTGTGGAATAATCCTGAATAAAAACAAATTAATCAGAGAGTGGATCGTCAACAAGTTCACATAAATTCAGAACGAGAGAAACCTTTTGCCAGTGGGGATAGCATTAAAAAGTGAACTGAACTAGCGCCGGCACTTTCGCCCAGAAGCGTCACTCGATCTGGGTCTCCGCCGAATCCCCTGATGTTGTCCCTCACCCATCTCAGAGCGAAGGCTTGGTCCTTCAAACCCATGTTCCCCACGATCTTCGTGTCATTAGTGCTCAAAAAACCTGAATCAGTAAAAATTAAATTAGATCCAAGATTAGCATTCGTGAAAATACCATCACTAAATCTGCTTTCTCACTTTTCATTTTTATTACATTGCGCGCACACAATGCATACCAGTACATGAGTACTAGCGACGAGGGCAAAAAAATCTGTTTAAAACTGTTGCCTTCAAGTCTAAAAAATCGGTGGCTCAGAAATTTAGAATAGTACTTATAGTTGTGTGTTACAAATGGCTAATACATACACGGTCCCTACTTGCAGCGAACTTCGAAGTGACACAAAAATTACGTAATATATGTATGTTAAGGGCTGATTACGATACGTTCCATATATGGATATATAATATGGCTATTGTTAAAACAAGATTAAACCCGCTTTTAAAAACTACCAGTATTAAAAATAAAATGTCTTCTCAAAAATAGTTCTAAGTAGTTCTTTGAATTCTAAGAATTTAAAAAAAGGCAGGGTAGATGTGCCTACTTGTGATAAGGACTTAATTGCGATAATCTCTTACTAGAGACTGGTTTTCAAGCCAATCACGCTATAAATTTTACATAATCTTTTCAACGGCTGATTGTATTTGAATCAAAACTAAAACAGGCAGGCGATTCCATCGAATTTTTCTAATTAAAATGATGAATTATCACAATTAAGTCCTGATCACAATTAGGCACACACCCTATTTTAAGAAAACTGATTTTAAAACTGACTAACGAGAGATGTTAAAAATATATAAATTATTGTGGGATTATTATGAAGACTTGCGCATATGCGCAATGTGTGCCTTAACTGAATATGAGAAGCAACTAGCTGCTGCGAAATCCCTACTTCCGGCACTCCTGATTCATATGTAAGTATTAATACTACAATTGTTAGTTCTCTTAGTTTCACTGAAAGCATGCCTCCTTAATCCCAAATAAAAAGTAGATTATTTTACGTCTCCGTCTTTAAAATACAATTCAAAAAAGTCCAAATGGAGAACGATATATGTGACGGAGTTTACTCTTGTCGTATTCTAGTCTTTGGCACACAGATCTTTAATTATTAGAATTTTGAAAGTCTGCAATTCCATCTTTTACTGTTAAATAAATAAAAGTAATACTTCAGGTTGAAATTCACAAAGGTTTAAAATGTATATACATAGTAATTACAAAGATTCCTCAGTGTTTCGGCAAACGCTATTGTAATGACATCGAGACCTTTGCAGTAGGTATTTACTTGCTAATGAGTAACTGAGGTTTTGCTAGGTAGCTGGCCAAATTGTTACCTAGGTAATTATTATTGTTTAACTAATTTTTAATTAAATCCTAAGGAATTAAGGTAGAGAAGGTATAAAATGCAGGGAAGATAAAAACGACAAGACAATCACCACCCATGGAATTGGGGTTACGATAAACTCAAGAACTTAAGTAACATGAAAATCGATGCATTTTTATAGTTTTTCATCATCCTGTCGGTTCTGACGTTCTGAGGCTATTCCAACCCAAATCCCTATGTTGGCGGAAGTACCAGTTTTACCCGCTCTCCATTTTACCCTCCTCTCCCCTATAAATAAAAACATTTAGTGAGTTTTTGATTGATACCCAGAAGGCCGAGTCGGTAGTTGAAAGTGACGAAGACGATTGGTTCGTCCATGATGTAATGTGGATTATGGTTGTGGGAACCGCCTGTCATGAAGTAGCCGCCGTGAATGTAAACGACGACAGGGAGCAGTCCCGAATTTCTGTCTTTCGGTGAAAACACGTTCACAAACAAACAGTCCTCTTTCCCTGTGACCTTCCAGGACATGTTATCCACTTGCATGCACATAGCACCGAAGGAAGTCGCATCTCGCTCGCCAACCCAATTTTCAGGAGCATGAGGAGGCTGTGAAAAATAGTTTCAAGTTAAACATTGTATCAATAACATACAAATAAAAGGGCACGAAATCATTAAAAATGTAAAAGACAAATCACTGAAGTATTTTACTATTGACACAGTGGACTCACCTGAAATCGGAGGTCTCCGGTGGGAGGCCGTGCGAAGGGGATGCCCAGGTAGGAGTGAAATTCTTTACCTCCGCGAGAAATCTGCTGGAATCCAGAGAGCTTCCCCGTGAGTACCTCCACCACCGGCGAGCGAACTTTTTTCTCGTATTTTAGAATACCGATCGCTATGGCGATGAGGAGGAGTGGGAAGGCCAAAATTTTGCATTGTTTTCTCATTTCGGGACGAAGTGGCCAGTCACCCAGGGAGGAAAGTTGGACGTGGATGTAAGACGAAATGAGAGAGAGACTGCTCCCAAGTCGCAAATAAATTGGCAGAAAAAAAAGAAGAACATCATTACTTGGGCTTCGTATTCATACCTGCGTCTCCACATTTGCTGCAACACGAATTACTTACACGAAGAAACAAGTTCCCCTTCGCTGATGCACCCCAACTGCACTCACAAACCACGAAATGACGAAATTGAGTCAAAAACACATCTGACTTTTGTACGCATCCCGCTCTCCCTCCTCCAAGGTTACAAGGTGAATCTCTCAAACTCTCTCTCTCTCTTCCTACACACGAATCTGACATAAACAGACCAGAACAATCAAGTCAGCTTACTCAGGGTGAGTTGCGAAGCTCAACTAAAACAAAACAAGGTCCTCTCACGCTCAAACACACTAAAGTATAGCAGCGAAGTTCATGCAAGCAATATAAAAGGGGCAAAATGTTGTCCACAGCCAAAACCCATCCAATTTATTTACTTGGACCAAAAGTGCAAAACGGGATGGACCAAAATAATGGGATAGTACACACTAACACTATCAGACGTTGCAACAGCATAATTACAAAATAAAAGACTATGATGTGCTTTGGAACACGTTTTTACAATACTGTTCAGACAGTTGGTTCAATAAAAAACGACTAGTTGACTCCTTTCATTGCCGTTTATTGCTCATGAAAACTGTTGACTGTAGTATTCTTGAAAGGACATGATCCACACCACGACACCACACCACCGTATATAATAATATAAAACATAATAAAAGATGCATACAAAGTCGAAAAACATTTATCTATGTATGTATCTATAAAATGAAAATAGGGTCGACCTTTTGCCGGCGGTTACAATTCTCTATTTGGGGGTTATTTTCGAAAGTTTACTTTTTTGTGCGGTTATAATATTTTGTTTGTATTACTTTTTGTAGCGGTTTTTAATTGTTACCCAATTTTCAGAGCTAGGTACTTTTAGTATGTAATATATGTAATATACATACTTGCATAGCAAGTGGTTTTTCTAGAGAATTTAAATTTAAGAATGAGCCTCTCGAGTCAGGTAATTTTGAATTTCCAAATCTTGTTAAGAGTCAGAAAGTGGTGACGATCATTATTCATACTGATGAAGAATCTTTAACTGTTAAGTAAGTGAGTAATTACTTGGACCGAGCCAGGCACTTGGGTGAATTTAAATACAGCAATAGGACTTTCCGTCGCGAGAAGTCCAGGTGCTGCTGCGGATGATCACCGACTATATTTGATATTGCTACATGCGGGTAAGTGTAGGACATGTTAGCTGCTAACTCACGACTCAGGACTCAGGGGACCAATCCATAGGAGTATAACGTGGAAGGCAAGAACTGATTTCCGTCTTAAGGGGCAAAGTGGGGGGGGGGGCACATGGGTGGCACTCGAACCCGGTTAAAGCTATGTAAATGGAGCTGATTGTGATGAGAATTAGCAAACGAAGCTTTGACTTTAGCGGGAATGAAATTAAAAGCAGCAAGACGTTTAATGAGCCTTTGTTTTGGCTCTTTGAAGCGAGGAAAAGAAGTTGAGCAACTGAGACCATAATAGGCAGTAGGTCGGGGCAATAAGTGTGCTGTAATATATGATAATTACAACGAAAAAACAAAGCTTACAGAGAACACCTCCTTACTTCCTTACACACATTCATCTGCCATAACCATTGCACAAATTATTAAAAGATCTGCAAGCTCGCGGCAACTTTTCTTATAAAAGAGATGTTTGGAATTTAAAAGAGAGATTCAATATGTGGATGAGATGATGATGATGTGATGCCTTTGGTGAATAACAAGAATAAGATCGTGACTCGTACATTGTATGGTATATCTACTTCCTTTATTCATTCCACCTAAGCTCATACATGAAGCTTTCTTATTTCTTGAATTAGTAGACCTCCAAGTCCTCCCGAATCCTGCAATTCAACTTTGCACTGTGTACATTTTTAAAAATTATTAGGTTATTTATTCTTTAAGGCACTTCTACCTTGTAGTGTGCGATTGGTGTACATTGGAGTGAATTAAAAAATTGTTGGCAGGTTATCTTCCGTCTGCAAATGTGTCGTTGAGACGAATAAAAAATGAAAATGGAATCGCTGGGAGAGCCAACGGAAGTGAGGCAAGTACGAAGGGGATGGGGAAAAGCAAGGGCCCCACCACAGCCCATAACCTGTCTATCGTGTCCCCCTCCTCCTCCTCTTCGTGCTTGTGCATCTCCTTGTGCTTGTGCATCTCCTTGTGATGGTGCATCTCTTTGTGCTGGTGCATCTCTTTGTGCTTGTGCATCTCCTCGTACCGGGCACTGGCTTCCAACTCGGATCTCTTCCCTTGTCCGTAATTACTCTGCAAACAACAGAATGGGAGCTTTAAAAATTGTAAATTATTATCACACATTCACTTAATTAAGAGGTTTTAATTACAAAGAACTTACATCCGGAATGGCTATGCGTCCCTGCAGCCCCCCTCCCAGCTGATATGAGTACCCGGGTATTTGCTGACCAAGGCTACCTGCTGAAAATCTATGTTGGTGTAGTTGATTGAAATTGGCTACCGGACCAGTAGTTAGGACTCTTTTTGCCCAGGAAGGCTCCTTCATTGAAAATAATATTACAACGGCCAAAAGAGTATTGACGGAGATATAAAAGTATAACGTGGTATACTTGTGAACCTTGGAAAATGCTTGCGGTCTGAAGTGGACTGACACCATGGTAAAAAACTAACTAAAATAAATAAATAAATAACGAAAGAAGGGACGTCTTCCTAAAACTGCTCAATTGGAAATGAATCATTCTCTCCCGACTCAAGTCTTTTAAGGGATTTCGCGAACCCAAATTCCAATTATATTCATGGGGTAGTAATTACACTTTGCCTAGCAGTGGAAGCGTATTAATATCCACCTGTATCTATAATGAGCCCGAAAAGGGAAGGAAATTAATGCGGCGTACTGTACTGTGTCATACACTGATGCTATTTAGTATGAGCGGATCCTCGCTCTTTGTTCAATGAGTTATGGATCTATGTAATTTGTCATTGTGATTCTGCCACTCTCAAACGGTGCACACACTCGTCTGCCAGATGCAAACTTTGCGCTTGATTGTTACGAGAATTTGAAAGGGACTCCTTGTTAATCTACTGCCCCCGTTCCATTCTAAAAGTAGGCAAATGTTACATTCGTGATCAGATACTAATATTACGGAATCATGAGCTGGTCAGGTGTGATCATGTTTGGTCTTCCAATCTTGTAAGCCACTCAAATAGAGTATTTTGCATAGCAACATACAAAGTGGAACTTTCGCTATACCTACTAGTGAAGACGCTTTCTTAAACACGAGTTGCTTCTAACTCAAAATTCGCAAAAGATTTTAACAGCAAAGGCCTAGTCAAACAGTTTTAATATCAACGGCAAAATTTGGTTAGGCTTCTTATTTTTCAAAATGTAAACAAAAATAAAATAAAACAAAAGTCAGGAAGAAAACATACTATATTTTAGTTTTTGATTAGTAATTTTAATCACAGGGGGTAAATATCGTCCGCAATGCCTCCGGAACGTAAAGTTTTTGCGAGTTCTAGGGCCGGTAAAATATTAAGGGTAAATGGAGTAAGTTGTATAACTTACAACGCAAAAATTGCTACATACATAGCTGCTGCTGCTACGGACGATATAACTTGTGTCACACACGCTATTTGAATTTTTCTTATGCAGAGTGATAACTATTTGTCGCTTTCGGTAAAGGCAGAACAAATAGCCACCGTCATTTTTCAATTACAATAACTGCGCCTACGAGTGTGAGTAATTATGAATTTTTGACTTTTGCGACAAGCATTAAAAAGTAGATTATTTATTTTACCTTTAAGGAAACAATGAAATCGCACGTACTACATTTCCGGGAATTAATGTACATACCTAATTCAGCATGAGCAGCCATATATTATGTAGGTACCAACATGCTTTCCACTATTTATTCCCACACTATGTGGAAGAAGCCAAACTCGAAATGGAAATAATTGTACCCGTTGGCGGCAAGCCTTTTAGTCGTCTAATTGACATAGGCAAGCTGTTCCCCGGTTTATCCAGTGTCTAGGCGGGAAATCCGTTCTCAGTTTTAAGTAAAGCACAAAATTAGTGGAGTGTCCAGTTGTGGAGAGAGTGCCCTGGCGAGCGCTGGTTTTGTAGACCGGAGAATCGTAGGAAGGAGCAGATACAAATTTTGCCTTAAAACAGTAAGTCAACCAATTTCACATTTCACATCCAACTTTTTAGAAAGCATGATATTATCGGTGTCTATGGAAATCAGATAAGAATCACTGGCACCGACGAATGTCATCATCGCCAATGAACATGGCCTGGACAGAGTATACACTGCTATTGAGCTACTGACCTTGACCCCTGGCATGAATGAAATGATGGGGAGAGTGTCGTACAGCACGTTGGGGCACGAGTCTCCTAACATTCCAACGTCTCTGTCCCATCTTGCACCTTCCAGGAATAATCCCTGAAAGAAATTACCCTTTGTTAGGACTCAAAGTTCTACGTAGTTGGAGAAAATAAGCGTGCACATAATGATTTCGAAAACCATCAAGTTCTGTCAACAACGTTTAGAAGGGAGGTCTACAGTTTATGATTAAAACAGTTACACTTATAGGTACTCGTTTCTTTTCCCCTTAAGTGATACAGTAATTTTGCGGAATAAGAAATCGAATTAATCAATCAATCGAAGATTTGATGTGGGAAACAAAATGAGTTCTAACACAGTGTGATAAGAGATGTCTTTTAGAAAAATTATTCGTTAAAAAACTTGTTTGGAAATTGAAAAGTGTGGTATGGGTGTTTCATTCAAATTGTGGGTAAACCTTGGGACTGACTGTAACTCTTGTGGCCCGATCTGATACAATTATTTACAACAGCCGATTCAAGCAAGGCTTACTCTACATATTAATACTCAAAACCCTACGGTACACTTACATTCACCATCACGTTATCCTGAAGGAAGAATGGAAGAAGCGTGAAACAAATTCAAAATTCATGATGCACTGCCCTATGTATGTTAACAACTGATTATTTGGGATAATATTTTGTATTGCGATCAATCGCTGCGCGCTGATACGTCATACATACATTGTGAGTTTGTGAGAGACTGCAAAATATTTCTTACCCGGGAATGGGATTCCGTAGTTTCTTCTTTAGGAATGTCATCGATAGTTTCAAAGCCAGTGACTTCATACTCGAATCCTAAATGATCGATGGGAATTTTATACTTTCTTGCAAAGTTTTGAGAGACTCCGGTCAAAAACGACTGAGTAAAATAAAACCCCGATAACCAGAACACCTCTGGCGTTCCGTTGTCGATCCATGACTGAAGAAAATTCAATCTGCAAAAGGATCCTTGTGTTAACAATATATTCAGTCTCATTTTAATAATATTATCGTCTTACCTTGCCAACAAGTCCAAGACGTAGCTTCCCAAAGGTTTCAAGGAAGGATAGGATTTGGCTGCCCATGCTCCTGGAACTTTACCAATGAGCATGCTATTGACCACGTCCTCCAGCTCAAGGGACATCACCACCAACCCTTTGATAGCTCTCTGTACATTTTTTAAAGAGACCTGAACCACTCGAAGTAGCCTGTTGAAGCGAATCAATTCTTGTCGCAGAACTGTATTCATAGAGTTCATGTAATCCACAGGGAAGGTTTCTTCAATCTTTTCCATGTCAAAGGGACAGGGGAGCTTCCTAAGAATATCCTGGGCAATCTCTATGATCTGAGATGATGACCTGTCTCCATTTTCATTTGCGGACTTCAGTGCCGTTTGTGTCAATAGTGCTCGACCTAAAAGCTGAGCCAGGAAAGGTTCAAACCAGTAAGTATTGTAACAGTTTCAAACTATTTGTACGTAGTAAATAGGGGGCACCGTTTTCCTCTTTCATCTTTAACAAGGGAATGTATGGACACCCCCTTAAAAATTCCGACTAGCTGTTAACTTACGTGATTTGTCTCCTGGATGCCTTTTGTTATACTTGCGTTGTTATGAAGTCCAAATCCCTCTGGATTTGGGTTTAACGGTAACTTCCCAATGTACGCAATGCAGGCCTCATGACTTACGTCTTTGGGAACATAATACTTTCCACTGGAAGACAGGAGGTAACTGAAAGAAAAAGAAAAGTGAGGGAACGCTTGGGGAATTTGGGTTTCTCTTTAAAATGTAATTGTGAGGACGAGCATACTCTGCGGGTTGGAGCATCTCCTTGGTGTAGATGAGTGACAGGAGCGACATTAAGAGGCGTCTGTCCTTGTCATCCGTCACGCGACCACCATAGTTGCACTCGCCCGTGAGGTAGGTTATCGCGTCCAATGGAATGACCGTATAATCTTGCGCGAACATCTGAAGCTGCACCAAGCTGATCTTAAGATCCGACTCGTTGAACTCGTAAGGAATGTTCCAGCCCAAAGCGCCGTACTTTACACGCTCTTGAATTATCGCATGGAAGAAGCACAAACCTACGTAACAACGGTACAAATTACGCTTTGATAACCTGTGCGTGTAGTGTATCCATAGTGCACTGTCAACCATTATACTGCAAAATACTGGACATTATCATTATTACCGAACATAAGCCTTTTCCAGCTGTAAGAGTTTGAGCTTTTTACGGCGTTGTAGAAGGTGGGGTTGGAAATGGGATTGGTAGTGTAGTTTCGCATGAGGTTGGCCCTTAGTCCTCTTGGAGCTTCATTGGTGAGTTTGATGCCGTTCTGGAGGACGGTGACGGGGAAGTCGGGGGACGGATAGGAAGTTAGCCAGAGGCGGAAGGCGGGATGGGTCTTCTCGGACGTGATCACATCCTGACAAATCATCTCCAACGTTGGCATCCAGCTCGTGGCTAAGTGACAGTTCTGCAGAACCACCCAGCCGCCCTCTATGCATGCCTCTTCTATCATCCGCTCAGCTATCGGCCCCTGTCCCTGTCCCAAGGAAATGGACGCCATTTGAGATCCCGTGAATCCCTTGTCGGCAGAAAATTTGACCAGTCCAGTCATTGGATCTGATCCTGCAGACAGAATGAAAATCAAGGGCGTGGCTGCAGAGGAGTCGTCGTACGACGAAGCAAGATCAAATGGCGGTGGTTCGATGAACTCTTTTCCTAAGTTCCTCACTACAAAGTGCTGCACTGCTGGGATGAGTTTGTCGATTCGAAAGCATCTCAGAATTGCCAATCTCTCCAGATCGCTGCATTTATTCCAGGGCTGGGGGAAGGGAAAGTCCTGCGGCTTCTTCGAGATGTATAGCTCCTTCCATGCATCGATGTTTGTGCTTATATGGGATCTTAGTTCCATCAAGGCTGCAACACCATTGGGCTTAATGTTAAACCCCAGTAGTACTAGGGATAATAATAATTAGGTGACAAAGAATGGGTTAAGAAACTTACTTTCAAGCTGAGATAGTCGGACCACTTCAGACCAGCTTTTCTCGGGCAGCCATTCTGGTGCAGGGTTTTTGTGTGGATTTTCCAGTGCGATGCCGCCAGTGAGAATAAAGGACCACACGTCCGGTGGAAATTCTCCCTTGGACCTCATGATGGCGGCACAGAGAACGAACGAAAATACCAACTTGTCGTTTTCAAAGACGCTGCGGCACACATTTCTGTAGACTGAGTTGGTGATATGCTCGTTAAGGTACCGAATCCGGAGCATTAAATCCCGGGAGTCCCTGCTGTTCACTATTGACATGGTGTAGAGGTGAATGAACCAGTTTAAGGAGTACTGGTACATGGGGTCAATGTTTGCTAGTTCCGAGATGCAAAAGAACAGGGTTGAGGAGTGGACTGCAACTGGTCTGTACAAATTCCGCGTCTCGTCGATCCTTTTCTCCGTCACAACAGCCACATTCTGCTTCGCCAAAATCTCCTCGGACAGCTCTTTGGACGACGACAGTATATGGATGGCTGTTTCGTCCTCGAGAATGTTCCCTTTGGAGCTGGACAAAACTTTGAGGATATTGTCCTCGATTTCCTTCAACTGATTTTTGTTACTGACGCCCTCCACTACAAGACGATTCTTCTGCTCCTCCAGTGCTGGCTCTTCCTTAGTGGCCACGATTCCAAGAAGCTGATCTTGAAGTCCCGCCGGTGTTATCATGAAGTTTACCAGTGTCACCTTCACTCCTGAGTAATGTTAAAAACAAATAATGCTATTTGAGATAATTCGAAAATAGCATAATTCAAAGCGACGCAAGAGCAGACCTAATGAATTTAAATTACCTATTTCTGGCATATAATGTGGGTTTCGGAGTCTGGAGCAAAAATAGAGCCTGAAAGAATGCATCAAATTCAAGAAACTTGTTGGAATGACAACTTAAAATGTGTTGCTACTGAATGAGCGCATTACCTAAACTCGTCGTTGTACTCGACAACATTTTCTCCAATCTTCATGAAGACTTGAGGACCCTGCTTGAAGGTCTGCTTGAGGAGCACAGGCTCCAGGGCTGGGTCCAGCTCTTCACCTACATTGTCAATGAGCACAGGAAGCCCCAGCTGCACGGCGCTCTCCACCACTCGAAGGTAACCTGGGTCACTGAGCTTCGTGACCCCCAAGCTATTCACTTTCTCCATGTTCCGAATCCATTTGCTCGCCTGGCCCTGCGGATCAATGAGCAAAGGCCACCTCCTGGCGTTCACGACGATGATTCCATTGTCAATGGAGAAGCCATCGATGGGAAGACCCGACAAATTCCAATTGCGAATCTTCACTGCATCCCCCAGTGTTCCGATCAAAGAAAACGAGGCTGAGGCGGGGATTTTCTGCTGCCTGCAGAATTCCTGCCACTCGTTCACGCATTGGTTTCGATAGTCGACGGTGAAGGGTCCGAGGTAGGCAACTAAGGCGGCTGAAATGAGGACGTCTCCAAAGATGTTGTACAATCGATCTGACAGCTGCGTTGCGCCGTCGCTCCAGCGCTGCTTCTCGCCACTGAGTCCGTCGATGAGCTTCTCTGCTCGCTCCAACTTCTGCGAGCAAAGTCCGATGTTCTCCTCGAGGTCTTTTTTCTTTTTGTTCATGGCGGCGTATTCGTCGTTGAGCGCCTGGAGCTTGTCCGTCACTCGCTGGAGCTGAGCTCGCTTCTCGTTTAGTTTGTCCATTTGCGCCTGGAGCTCTCCTTCAGCCTCGTTTAATTTTGCTTTCTTGGGCTCCACGATTTTGATGACTCTGTCGTAGACTTCCATGGCCTTGACCCATTTGCATAGACCCTCACAGGCCGTGGAGACGTTACGTATGACGGCAGGTTCAAAGTCAGGGTTTTTGATGAATTTCTCACGGATTCGCTTCATGACTGGGGCTGGAATATTATCCTTGTCGTATTCCTTGAGTCCTTCCAGGAATTTCATGTCGCCCAGCATTTTCATGGACTGACCCCAGTAGTCTTCGTACTGCTTCCCGTTCGGATCTGTTTTCTTGTCTGACTTGATCCCTCTCATTATGCAAATCGCCTCCAACACCATTTTGATCTTAAAAGCAAAAATTAAAAACACAATATGACAAATGAATTAAAAAATTGGTGTGACGTATATGCCTAGAAGCAGTGCACTTACGGCACCGGGAGGATTTTTCATGGATTTGACGAGCGTTATGTCAGTGGGTTTGAGAGTGTCTAAGGCTTGGAGTGCAGCTTCAAGGGCAGGAATGGCTTCTGCCAAATCATTTTCACAGTCATCTTTGATAGCCTGTGCAGCAGCTGCCGCCTCATTCGCCAAGGCTTCGTCTGCGGCAACGACTTCTTTGGTAGCCTCCACATCTACCGTGTCCCTCTCGATCTTTATCATGAGCTTCTCTGTGGCTGCGGACGTTTCGATGAGGATCGGCTGCAGTGCCGTCAGTTCGTCCTGCATCACTGAAACTTGTGACGCGGCGAACTGGAGCTTATCCAAGCCAGTCAAATATCGCTCTCGTTGCTCCTCCGTCTCCCTTCGCTTAGCTCGTAGCAAGTTCTTAAACGTGAGAATCAGTTCCAAGTAAGATGTTGGAGTTACGTAGGTCTTTCGGTTAAGCTGTTCCGCAAACCTACACAGTAAAAGCATAAGCAGCTTTCTTAGTCAATGCGAAATAAAGTACCTTGACACAAACTAAAAATTTCTTACTTGTTCGATAATTCCCGAACAGTGACATGAAATTGCTTGCACATTAAAACACAGCGATCAAGCAAACTGCTTTCCATCTCTAAGCTGGAAAGGAATTTGTAAGCCACTCTCTCCAAAGCATCCTCAGGCCATTCAGTGAACCAGTCGATTGTGCAGCAATTGATGAGCGAAGTGAACATCCGCAGCCGATTTCGAAAGGCGTCCCCGACCGGCGACATCGCCAGAACCACGTGGAGATTCGATCTCACTCTGTCCACGAAGTAATTGTACAAGGCCAACGGAGACGTCTCACTCTTCACACCGGCCTTCTTTACGCACGTCTGCATCTTTTCTAGAATCTCCCCCTTCTCATCAGGTGAGAAGATATTGGGCACGTCCCCGGTGTTCAAAATCATGTTGATATCTTCAACAAAACTTTCATCCTTTATTTGATTATCCGCGAAAAGGAACACCGTGGATTTCCCATCATTCCCAGAGTGCTTAAGGATTTTCTTCAAATCATCTCGCCACTCCGGTATCCCGTAAGTTCTACTTATTTCTACCTAAAAAGTAAAGCGTTTCAGTCAACAACAATATGACTCCAGCATTTCTTACTTCAATCGAAAAGCATTTCTTACCTGTATAAGGTCATAGCCGGCCATAAAAGTAGCCAACTTGGTCAAGCTCTGACGTCCACTTCCTCCAATTCCAATTAACAGAGCATGTCCGTTTTGTTTCAAAATCCGGGAAATTCTTGAAATGTGCTCCAACGCAAACTTGAAGAGTACCAAGTGCATTGGAGTTTTGGAAATGACATTATATTCTGAGAGGTACGTTTCCATCACCCCAGAAAGTTCATCCAAATCGGTAATCTGTGAAAAACCATTTTCGTTTGAATTCTACTATCATTGCTTTAATTTTTAAATAAGGAAGCATTATTATTTTTGGAGTTTTAGATGCTCAACCTCGTCATAGATCCTCGCATCCGTGTGTGGGTCCATGAAGTCTCCAAATATTAGATTTCTAACATTAATGTCAGTCAAGGGCTCGTCGCCAGAACGAAGGTGTCCTAGAAGAGTCCCTATCTCTATTTTAAAAGTGTCCAGAACTACTTTACTCATAAGCTCGAAAAATGTCAACCTAGAATACAATTAAAAAATGTTAACGTGCTGTCATTGTAACTACAGCCTCTGCATCTGTAATAAATTAAATATCTAATCAGTTATGCTTCACCTATCCGACTCATCAATGAGACGATCGCTGAAGACGCGATAAACTTCATGAACCCAAAGTCGCATGAATTTCTGCGTGTCTTGGAGATAATTGGGCGGAATGAGGAGCAGCCCACGTATTGCTCGCGAGAAATCACGCAAGTTAAAGACGTAGTGGGACTTGGTGGGTGTTGGCAGGAAGGAAGTTATAGCGGACTTGTACACACTGGTTGTTGCCTGAACCATAATTCGAGCCCACCGCACAACGTCGCTATTGTAATCCTTGGAAAAGTGCCAGTCCACGATGGACCCGAATATTTTTTTCATCGTGTTATCGTCAAAGGAGTCGATAGACAAAATGTTAAGATGGCGAATGAAGCGCGGAGTGACTTCATTCCTTCCTCCTCCAGGAGCACTCATTGCCGTGATAAGGAGCTACATTAAAATTCGAAAATTGCCCTTTTTATTTAGTTTGATATTTTTGTGCTACCTGTACCTGTACGTGTGTGATATGCTTGCATGATTACCACGTCGACGATGAAGAGGGCAGTTGTGTCCCTTTTGTCGAACCAGTAACCATGGTCCACCCACTGCCGTATCAATTCTATTGCTGGCTGCGCACCGTACACTTCCTGCTGTGGCATGCTCAGATCGTCTATGAACAGGACACACTTCTTCCCAACTTGGGGTCCGTAAACTCCCTTCTTCCGTTTGTCCAGCTTCGACATGATGATATCTTGCGTCTGATTTGCAGTTGTTCGCGCGGAAAAGTTGATTATGTTTGGGACGAGATTACTCTTGCCGGAGGACATGAGAAAATTAAGCGTAATTGCAGATTTCCCTGTTCCAGTGGGTCCCAGGAACATAAGAGGGACGTCATTTGAAGTGTACATCTTAAGGAAGTACGTTTGCCGACACGTTTCTTCCGTTGGAATGATGAGGTCGTTCACCTAAAAATAACCCATTGCTGCAAGGCCTTTACACTTGGGTGTTTTTAAATCAAAACTAAATTTATAAAATTATAATAGTTATATACAAAAGCGAAAAACTAAGTGGAAACCTTAACGTTTGGTGAAATGGCGGTGTGTTCTCGGTCGATGGCGTTGAGCCAGGATACCCACTGATTAGTTTTCTTATCGCAGACGTAGTCGAAGCAGAGTCCTTTCTCTGAAAAGAGCTGATTCTTCGTCAGTTTGAAGTTCTTGGGCCGAGGATAGCGTTTGTCGTTGCCGATGACTAAACGCCGATAGAAGGCGTCGAATTTGATTCTACCGTCCTGGACGAGTGTGGACCCAAGGCTCCAAATCACGGCAAAGACGAAGCTGCATTGGAGCCACACTGAGCTCAGCGGACTCAGATCTTCGCCCTGTTCTCTCTTCTCCCCGCTGAGCAAGCCGCCGTAAATTCTAGTAAAGCTCTGCATTCAAATTACAAAGTACCTACATTAATTTTGAGTCACTTCTACGTTATACATACATGAAATTTAATCACTGGAATTGGGAGTACCTGGAAAAGGTGAAGATCGGACGTGCGAAGAAATTGTTTACACTCTAACCTAATGAAATCTAAGCAGGGTTGAATAAGCCAGTCAAAGAGCTCCATGAGTAGTTCTCGCTGATCCACTGTTAAGCTGGCTGGAAGGCGTACTTGGAAGTACGAGTCCTTCAAAGGCTGCCAACCAAGTTGCTTCGGCTCCATGTAAATCATCCCGCAACGGGAAACAGTTGCTGGCGAAGCTTGTTCCAAGTCAGCAGGTTCGAACAACATGTTCATTGATGAAGTCATCTGTCCAATTCATTCAATCACAGATGAATAACAACCTTATTCCTTGTGGATAATCCCGTTAAAAAATTGAAATTAAAAGTGTTAAGGCTTTTGAATTCCACTGAATAATTCACCTGAATAATTTCTCCCGACATGAGGCACAGCTTCTTGTTATCTAATTGTATGGATTGCAAAAATTGAATAAAAGTACCTACTTTCTGTCATTTAGATTACATAATTTTCGTATTTTATGATTTAGTGGTGATACTAAGTATCTATGCATACGACTTGGCACTATTAATGGGACAAGAAATTATTTTTGTGTTCGTTACCATCTAGCACGGTGTTCATATTTTCAATCCAGATGGCATCCACAGGTCCATCGAACACTATCCACTTCCTGTCACTCGTGGTGGTGGACGCCATGGTTCTAAAAGTGTTGGCCAAAACCCCGTCCGACCACTCGTGCGAAACAGGATCGAAGCATCCGTATAGTTGGCCCATTGTAACGGCCTTGGGGTTCAGAATTCTGTACATGGCCTTCTGCTCCTTAAAAACTGGGTGCTCTATGCGACTGACTTCAGTGAGTGCAGCAGCCAAGCTCTATTCAAAGTGTTTCTTTAATCAGTATATAGTGGTCACATGGTTCACCCTTTGTGCTACCTACTCGTTTACATAAATGTACCTGATAGGCGCAAGTCTTTCCTCCCATCGCTTCTCCCACAACTAATAATAATTCAAACACAGAATAATAGCATATTAAATTTATAATTTACTTTTATAAAAATACCACGCTAAATAAACGAGTGTGGCCTAACTTGGTATTTTTTAGGTTTGCACTTACTCATCAGTCCGTGACGAACAAGTATCATTTCGTAGATTTGAAGCGTTTTTTCAATGAAAAATGTCGTTGGTTGAAGATTCTTTCTGGTACACACAAGTTTGAGCGCCTGTGTTAAGGCCTCGAGATCAGGTTTGAGAAGTTCAAATCCAGGAAACAAATCCGAAATAATTCCCTCGAATAAAGGAATGTCTTGAGCCAAGAATTTCGGGACGTTCACGTCGTTGATGGCCTTTAGCACCAGCTTCCCCTCGTCTTCAGTTGGATATTTTAATTTCAAATTCCCTGCTGCCGTCAAGACGGACTTCACAGCACGCATGCCGTAGTCGTAGTGATGCTGCGATGAAAGCTGTTCTGAACATAACTTGTACGTGTCTACTATTTTCCCTGCAAGGCTACACATCAAAATCCTTTTTACAGCAGCTTTATGACTAATACTTAATTCAACACTTAATTAATACATATGTAAATACATCAAATGAATCAATAAGAAACTCTTTCGGGGTACTGACACAATTCTCTCGAAATATTCGAACTAAATATTTTAGTGGTCGTATTGTTTCTTGTCCAAATAATTTGAAACTCAAGTGTGATTAACTGTACATAGCCAAACATGGAACAAGCTGTTTTCGAATTTTCTCTACCTTCTTGCATCCACGAATCCCATTGAGTACAAGGAGATTTCTCCAATGAGTCCGTAGTCCGGAACCATCATAGCCACTGTCCGAAACAAGATTTTAAGATTGTCAGGAAGTTGCTGTCTGCCTGCGTAGCCAGGGTTCATTGTAATTAAAATATTGCATGTCGGCACCAATCGAAGCTCGGTGTCTTCGAATGTGAACGTTTTGGCTTTGGCAGCAATGGCGCGCTGTATTGTGAGAATTTGTTGAGCCACAACAGATAAAACCTGAAACAAATTAAATCA
>JAQFZC010002453.1:0-23010 GCA_034695205.1 Dicyrtoma fusca | reverse complement strand
TTATTTACTAGTTTTGACCGTTTTGAAAAAGTGTTATTTACTAGTTTTGACCGTTTTGAAAAAGTTGTATTTACTAGTTTTGACCGTTTTGAAAGTGCTATTTACTAGTTTTGACCGTTTTGAAAAAGTTGTATTTACTAGTTTTGACCGTTTTGAAAGTGCTATTTACTAGTTTTGACCGTTTTGAAAAAGTTGTATTTACTACTTTTGACCGTTTTGGAAGAGTTAATTTATAGAATTAAACACTCATGGTTTTCCAGTTTCGAATAAGTAAAATTCCCAGTTTTTACTTGCAATTCTTCATTTTTTTTCTTTACTATTTGTGACTACTTTTGCTTGATTAGATCCGAGAGCGCATTGGTGATGTGACGATGCTGTTCAACAATGCTGGGATGGCGGGTCAAGTTGGGGAAGGTTGGCTCATGGACCCAAAAATAGTGGAAAAAGTCTTCCAAGTCAATTGCATTTCCCACTGTTATACTCTGAAGGAATTTCTCCCGTCAATGATCACGCGGGGCAAAGGTCACGTCGTCGAAACATGTTCAATACTCGGGGTCACAGCGGGGTTACCCCATGGGTCCCCTTATTTAGCCTCAAAACATGCTCTGAAAGCCTACATTGAGTGCATTAAAGAAGACGTCCGCCTTCTACCTCAAAGTCCAGACATTCACTTCACAATTGCGTACCCTAATTTTACCACAACGGCCATGACCAAGCCCATCAATTTAAGCCTCAAGTATGTCAAATAAAAGTTTTCAATGAACACTAGGCTACTGCTTCGCTGGTAGCATCAGGATTTCAACTTTCTGCCGGGTAAGCCGTTAATTATCAGTGGCAGCTTAAATATTGCAATTTTTTATTTTTTTGTACAGATACCCATTTTTACTCCCCTTTGGAAGTCCTACTGCTGTTGCAGCAGCTATAATTGAAGGTGTCCGTAGAAATGAAGAGCACATTTTCGTTCCTAGCTATGGACGTATTGCTCAAGCATTTTTGTAAGTAACGTTATACAAATATTACACTTATTATTTTCTTTCATTTATTAATTTTTGAATCATTTAATTCAACATATTTATGTACCTAGTTGTGGCTAGCGTAGTGTTTCCTTCTATTTATTTTATTATCTTTTTAGTGCAATGATCCCTACAAAGGTACTCCAGAGGACGGCAGACATCGTTCAGTTTACTTACAATAAAAGTTTCTAGCAATCAGCGCATAATTAAATATACATAATGAAGTTTCCTTGTTAATCCCAGTAATTAAAATTTGTATCCTTAAATACCAGTGTTGAACTGCTTTACAAACAGATGAGTTAAAAAGCATCATAATGGATAAAAAAAAAAAGCAAGAAGAAAGTATAATACAACGGAGTTGGCCTTAAAGAGAATGCGGGTAAAAAGTCCTTTCGGGCAGGGCTGCCAAGTGTCCCAAAATTTCCCGGATTGTCCCGGAATCGTCATCCGTGTCCCGCGCCCGGGGAAAAGGTTAACCTGGACACGGTTTATGAGGGAATTTACAGTTTAGAAAATGATACTCAATTATTAAATGTATAAATTCAATAAATGCAAATTAATTTTAATTGAAAACACACTGTTTTTAAGGCAATGCATTCCATACATTTAAATGCAAGAATTGTTTTTGTTCAAATTCAAAAATGAAGCTATGTGTGTATATTATAGCTCAATTTACATATGATTAGAGTGTCCATAAATTACTTTTCTGAAGCAGAACAGAGAAAGCACCCTTGGAGCAGTAAACATTAAAATTAAATCTTTATGAAAGTGTTAATTTCTTGTTTTGCATGTTTTTGAAAATTTTAATTTCTTGTTTTGACACTTTTGAAAGGGTTAATTTCTGGTTTTTGCATCTTTGTGAAAATGTTAATTTCTTGTTTTGACCTTCTTGAAAATGTTAATTTCTAATTTTGACCTCTCTGAAAGTCTTAGTTTCTGGTTTTGACTGTTTTTGAAAATGTTATTTCTAGTTTTGATCGTTTTGAAAAAGTCAATTTATAGAAAAAGTTACTTTTCTAAGGCATTCTTTCCATGGTTTCCTAGTTGGGAATAGGTTAAACTGTAATAAATTGTTTTGTAAATCATGTGTGTTATATCACTCATTTTATAGTCTTAGTTTCCCTTCCCTTCGTTATGGTCTTTTTTGGTGTCTGCCTGTGTCTTGGCTTTTATTTGAATTGCAATAATTTAGATCTAAAGGTTAATTTTCACGATCAAATTAAGGGGGAAAAGTGTAATTATATTTTATATAACGGAAGTTTAAATATAAAACCTAATTTTAGTTTGCTATTTCCGTATCAAAAAGATATATTTTTAATTCGTGTACTAACGACAAGCCCGGACAAACTTAATTAATTTTATTTGCTTTAAGCGTCATTCTGCCACAATTACAGCAGTGATATCATAGCTCAATGTTCAATTTGCATCCTATTTTTTTCTATATGTTTTGCAGCTTTGCAAATATGTTGCTACATATGTACGCAGTACCTACTATGAATGTGATCTTTAATTTGCTAAACACGTTGTGCTTTACTGATTTGAAGTTGTTTTGTGATAGTGTTTTCGTGATAACACGGAACTTGTTTCACTGATCGTGAGTGCTATAGAAACTGATTGATTAGGGACTGTACATAAATAACTGCTGCAATTAAGCGAAATCACATTTGACATTTAAACGATTTAAGTCTTTACAAATGCTATAAAGAAATATTAGGGCTTCAAAAAATGGACACATCATTTATGCACAAACCCTTTGAAGGTTAAATAGAACCATTTTTCTCGAACTGACACAGCAAAAATTATTATAATCAGTAATAAATTGGAAGCTAGCCGGCTGTTGACTTTCTTGCAGTCAAAGGAAAAACTGTAACTATTTTTAGGAAACTATTTTTGGCCTGCCACTATTTTACCCCTTTGAAAAAATATGATGGATAGGTCTCCTAATAATTATAATGAAAATTCGGAAGGTTCAGATTCATCTGAAAACCCTTCAGTTCTAATTTACGTAAAACTTACCGGTGAGCTTGTGAGTTTGTTCTTGTACTCACTATGGGTTTTAGTCTTGAGAGTATTTAGACTGATTTTCCCATCCGAGCCAAAAAGCTTAAGTGGAGAGGTTATTCTGGTAAGTAAAGTTCTTAAAAAACGATGTTTTTTTTTGGAAAAAAGCTAATAATTGTTGTGTAGTTATTTTTGTCTTTTGAAATTAAACTAATTACTGTCAACTGTATTCCAGGTTACTGGAGGTGCAAATGGGATCGGCCGCGGGATTTGTCAGGAGTTGGCTAAAGTTGAGCATAATTTGACGTTGATTATTTGGGACCTTGACGAAATCAAGGCTAAAGAAACGGCCAAAGAATTGGAGGATTTTGGGGTTAAAAAAGTTGAATGGGCTCGCGTAGACGTTTCGGACTGCCAACAAGTTGAAAATGCGGCCAGAAATGTAAGGTTTTAACCTTTTCGAAAGGGTAATAAACGTAGTTTTGAACGTTTTTTTAAACGGCAATATCTACTTTTTTGACCTTTTGAAAGTGTTATTTACTAGTTTTGACTGTTTTGAAAAAGTGTCATTTACCAGATTTGACCGCTTTGAAAAAGTGTCATTTACTAGTTTTGACCCTTTTGAAAGTGTTCTTTACTAGTTTTGACCGTTTTGAAAAGTGTTATTTACTAGATTTGACCGTTTTAAAAAAGTGTTATTTACTAGTTTTGACTCTTTTGAAAAAGTGTTATTTACTAGTTTTGACCGTTTTAAAAAAGTGTTATTTACTAGTTTTGACCGTTTTGGAAAAGTGTTATTTACTTGTTTTGACTGTTCTGAAAGTGTTATTTACTTGTTTTGACCGTTTTGAAAAAGTGTTATTTACTAGTTTTGACTGTTCTGAAAGTGCTATTTACTTGTTTTGACCGTTTTGGAAAAGTGTTATTTACTAGTTTTGACCGTTTTGAAAAAGTGTTATTTACTAGTCTTGACCGTTTTGGAAAAGTTAATTTATAGAATGAAACACTTTTGTAATGCATTCTTTCCATGGTTTCCCAGTTTCGAATAGGTTAAATTCCCAGTTTTTATTTGCAATTCTTCATTTTTTTTCTTTACTATTTGTGGCTACTTTTCCTGTTTAGATTCGAGAGCGCATTGGCGACGTGACGATGCTGTTCAACAATGCCGGGATGGCGGGTCAAGTTGGGGAAGGTTGGCTCATGGACCCAAAAACAGTTGAAAAGGTCTTCCAAGTAAATTGCATTTCACATTGTTGGACTTTGAAGGAATTTCTCCCCTCAATGATCACGCGGGGCAAAGGTCACGTCATTGAAACTTGCTCAATGCTTGGGGTCATGCCAGGTGCACCCCATGGGTCCCCTTATGTAGCCTCAAAACATGCTCTAAAAGCCTACATTGAGTGCATTAAAGAAGACGTTCGCCTTCTACCTGAAAGACCAGATATTAAGTTTACAACTGTGTATCCTAATTTAACTACAACGGCCATGACCAAGCCCGTCAATTTAAGTTTCAAGTATGTAAAATACATACAAATTTTCAATGTACACAAGTACCTAGGGCTTCTTCGCAGCTAAACTTTTAAAAAAAAATTATTTTTCTGTACAGGAAATACCCATTTTTACTTCCTGCTGAAGGTCCTGCTACCGTGGCAGCAACAATAGTTAAAGGTGTTCTCAGAAATCAAGAACATATTTTCTTTCCTAGCTATGGAGGCATCGCTCCGGCATTTTTGTAAGTAACGTTGTACCAATTCCACTTACTATTAGTTTAAAATTGATATTTGAAGCATTCAATTTAACATAGTTAAGTTTAGTGTAGTGTTTCACTATTTTTTTGTCATGTTTTTAGAGCTCTGACTCCTACAAAAGTACTCAATAGGATGGCCGACATCGTTCAGTTTAACCACAATAAAAGTTTCTAATTATCAATGAATAACAAAATATTATACAGAATAAAATTTCCATGCTAAAACCCAAATAATTTGTCGCAGCTTACAACTAAAAAATTAAATGTGAGTTTGATTGTTAATTACTCATTAAACATGTACACACCTACAGTGCATACGTAATTATCGCTGGAATGTAACTTTGTAATTGTAGCCGAAATTTTATTTATTCATTCCAAATCTTAACAAATACTAATACTTTAATGGTAATCTCATGAATTCATTATTCGTCACTTTAAACTTCTATGTAACTTTGAATATGTACATACGCCATATATTCACTATATCAAAAACCATGCGAATTTCAACTACAAAAATTACAAATGAATATGATTAGCAGGCTAGTATTACTAATTTCAGCAATGCTGAGGACACGAAATAATAACTGAATTGTTAGATTATTACTAAATTGAAAATATTAATAATCCAAATAAAATGAGCACTATTTTCTACGGTTTAATGGTGCAAATCCGCGGAGGAAGTAGTAAAGCCGTTTCCGTTAATGTGATGTTGATGAGGATAGGTGTGGTAATCATGATAGGCCGTGGGAGCGTGTCGATGTTGACCTTCATGGCAAGTAACACAATTTCGGGTGAGGGCAGGTCGTCGTCTTGGGCCTCTACATCTAAATGCAAACCTCGCTTCTTCAGCCATCTCCGAACACAGTGAAACCCGGTCCGTACTTGCATTCATTTTAGCGTGCCAACAAAATTCTAAAATTGCACAAATCACTGCCATCGCCAGTCCCACCAACAGAACCACAAAGACCCCACCAATGCTATCCACCCCCAAAGCAGAAGCCTTAGAATCCAATTTATTCTTTAAATCCCGATTACACAACTCCCCACTACCCGTATTCCTCCACCATTTATTGTAGTACACCTGAATAATCCCCTTCTCTTGCATCTCTAAAATAGCCAGGGAGATCTTGTCCCGCCAAGGGGAGCCAATGGGCGTCGCAACCCCATAGCCCTTTGAGTCTAAAAGCCCCCCAATTTGAGTAAGATTGCAATTTTGCTGAACAACATAGTCGAGCATCGTACTTTCCATGAGAAAGGCGTAGTTGCCCTCTAACACTCGCTTTATCCCAGCCTCATAGGAGTTGACGAATACGGACGGTTTACGAGATTCCATAAAGCGCCACATTTTCTGAAAAGTTTCAATCTTTGAATCCCGGAAGAACGTCATTGTGGAGCCCGCCTCGAGGGTGCCGTATGCTATTTCGGATTGTTCCGCTAAATCTTCGGCGGATTCAATCGGCGTTGACATCCTTTCAACTGTAAGGAATGCAGCTAGATTGGCAGTGTATGAAGAGACAATGACCAGACTGAAGAACCACCAAATGCCACCAATGAGACGGGTTGAGGTTGTTTTCGGATTTAAATCTGAGCCTTGTTGCATCAGCGTTCCAATGGGATACCAAAATGCATTCGTGATGCTGAACTGATTTCGGACCACACCCACGGCAGCCCCTGGAATGGAAATCCAATCAATTATTTTTACTTTATTTAATTATTGAATCACCAATAATTTCAGTATATAATACCATATTAACTAATTTAGCATATTTAGTTAAGTATCTTTATACCTGTCGTATACGTGATGGTGGCAGTCGTCGCTGACCACTCATGTGGAGAGAATCTCGCCACAACAAACATTGTGAGTGAGACTAAAATATAGGAAACGATACAACTAAGCCAAATCTCAACGGCCAGGGGATTCAAGAAACTGAAGAGGCGTGCAGGAGGACGATCGGGAACTTTGAATAAAATGGAGATGCCCAGATTCATAAAAGGCTTAGTAAAATCCACAACACTTTCTCGGGCGTAGTTTATGGTCATCGAGCCAATGGCTAGGTCTACTTTCTACAAACAATAACACATAAACAGTATTAGCACATTAGCTATTTTCAAAACTAAATAAAAATAAACAAATAATTAATCAAAATTACCTTATCAATGAGCTGCCGTACGACCCCATTCCAATCCCCATTATCATGATCGTACACTCCATACTTGCCATCCGGTACCAGTTCCAGCACATACTTAAATCCCACTCGAGCAGCAATTACCCCCAACAAATCGATCGAAAATCCTTCAAACCTGGAATTTCCGGTCAAATTCGTGTCCGCCTTTAACTGGACATAGGGCGTTTCTAAAACGGTCGTGACCACCAGTGTAATATTAGTGACCGCCGTATCCCAAAAAACTTTATGATTTGTAATGTTCAACTTCCGCTCCGGCGTCCACATCCCCACCTTCTTGAGTCCTTTAGGTCCAAGTCTCACAACATCCATTTTAATAGAAGACCGATCCGTTTCCTTAAAGGCTACCGGTCCCGTCAACCCCTTGAATTCCACCGAAGCAATGTAATTAAGGAGAGAGAGCCCGTCCGGCCAGGGCGTAGAGTCACAAGATAAATTCGAGGGCTGCAACGTATGTGAGGCATCCAGCATGGACAAGGCATAGCCAAGAGCCATAACACTATCGAAAGCTAAACCGGAATTAGTTAGCACAGTAGGGGTGTCTTTGTCCCAAATTAATGAATTCGTCACGTCCCCATCCCCAAATGTCTTGAGTTCCTTGAATTTTTCCCTCAAATATTTGGACTCTTGATTCACGATTTGAAAAGCGGTGAGATTAACGTTGGATCGAGAATAGCTCGTCAAATCTGTCGTTCCTAGATCGAGATTAGTGAGAAGATAATGATACTTATAGTCTGACATTTGAAGCTGGACGATTGCACGGAGGAGATCCGGAAGACTGGATAGTGGACAGTCGATGATCACTTGACGTATTTCTCGATTTTGAACTTCCTCTAAAACTTGACGGTAAGTATTTCGATTCACCCGACGAACTATGACATTCTCGATGCTCGCAGGCTCAGCTAAAAGGGACTGCATTTTCATTAAACCTTTCTCGTCTTCGTAGAGAAAAGCGGCGGAGGACCATTTGAGGTAAGTGACCATGTCATGGAGGACAGAGTTCCATATTTCGATGGAAGGTGCAAGTCTAATGGCAAATTCTTGATCGGGGTTCGATTCCCGCTCCCGATTAATATTCGTAGTATCCACGCCCGGGGATTTGTACTTGTATTTATGGTAGTGGGAGTGGGAGGCTGTGGCGAAGAAGAGCGGAATATCCATCGTTGCACTTGTCCAGAATAATTTCCATTCTATTGACGGATCCAGTTCGGAGGCAGCTCCTAGAATGGCCACTACACCGGACTGAAGGAGCTGACAGAGTTGCTTCGAGGCCCGGAATGTATCTCCTGGCTTGACATACAATGTACTGGCAACCATTGTTGTGTTGGGCATCAAAACACGGTCACGGTTAAGGACATGAAGACCAAAGCGGTAGCCGAATTCGATGGGACCGTCTTTTTCCTCTTCAGGAAGAACGATGCCTGGGGGATTGACAGTCACAGTAACATTACGATAATTTAACCATTTCGAAACGGTAATATACATGCTTAGTTTTGAATGTTTTTGGAAATGGTAATTTCTAGATTTTTGACCTTTTGAAAGTGTTATTTACTAGTTTTGGTCGTTTTGAAAAAGTTCTATTTCCTAGTTTTGACCGTTTTGAAAAAGTGTTATTTACTAGTTTTGATCATTTTGGAGATGTGCTATTAACTAGTTTTGAATGTTTTGAAAAAGTGTTATTTACTAGATTTGACCGTTTTATAAAAGTGTTAATTACTAGTTTTGACGGTTTTGAATAGAATTTATAGAATTAAACACTTTTGTAAAGCATCCTTTCACTAGTTCGACAGTTTCTAATAAATCGCTACAAAACTTTACTTCAGAACTTATTAAAATATTTATAAAGTACTAAGTACAATTATTCACGTTTTTCTTACCCACATTCAGTAGATTCGGCAGGGAAAATGCAAACCGAATGCAGGCAAGCTGCAACAGAAACACGATCAAGGGAAGACGAGAGCCTGGCATGGCTGATTGTTATTATATTTTAATTTTATTAGTTTATTTTCTTTGGCCGCACATCTACCAGTATTTTAATTGGAATAGCTATTTATACTTCGTCATTAAAATCTCAGTTAATCTCAGTTTTATGTAAATCTTCTTTTATTGGCAATTTCGTTGGCTCTCCCGTTGCCCGTCTGAACGGCGAAGTCGACCGGTACTTCTGACATTAATGGGTGGGTAACGATACTAGAAATCTCAGTCAGTAGGATGCGTCCATTTTTCTAATTATGGTCCCTGGTAACAAAAGCAAATTAGAAAGTGAATTAGAGTTTCCTTTATTACACAATTTATTAAAAGTAGGTAAAATGAATATTGTATTTTTGTACAGTAATACTTAATACAATATGACTTTATGACACTGCAACTAAGATCACTGATCACTGCAAACTTTGTGTTACCTACATGTTGCATGGGGCTTGCTGTATTTTGGGTCTGACAGATTCGAAACTAAAATTTTGAGGGTACGTGAAGGTAGGTACACTTTTAATTGTCAATTGTCACTAGTTGTTTAGTTGTTAGTTGTAATCAAAACTTAACGATCATTAATGGTCAACTTAAAATAAACTCGACATAAAAATCTTATGAAATGTGAAATGGTAGAATTTAATCACAATCGAGGGCGATTCGGCGATTTGACAACAAACAGTTGACAGTTGACAGTTAAAGTTTGAAAGCAGTGCTGCCCTAGTCTAGCCTGACTTGACTAGACTTTTTGGGTTTTTTCGGCCGCTTGACTTGACTAGACTAGACTAGCTGAGTTTTTCAAAACGTGTGACTTGACTTGGCCAGACTAGACTAGCAAGAGGCGCAGAAAAAAATGACTAGACTAGACTAGACTAGCTATGATTCTTCCCATGTTAAGGGAAAGCTGGCTAGTTGACTAGACTAGACTTAACTACGGTAGATTTTGTGTTGGCTAGACTAGGCTAGACAGGCCTCGAAAACAGTGTGACTTGACTAGACTAGACTAACTGCCTTTGATTTTGGACGTGACTAGACTTGACTAGACTAGCAAAAATTTTGGGCAGCAACTGTGATTTGAGGAATTTCGCTATTAAATGCGTCAATGCGTGTACAACTGTGGTAGTTTAGGCGCCGTCCATAAGTTACGCACCACTTTTTTCAAACAACAGTCTCCCCCCTCTCCAGATGTGATAAACCTGCTTGGTTTTTCAGTAAGAGACCAGGAATTGTGATATAGTGATATCGCTTTCCTTTATTAAACAGAAGGTGTTTTATTGTAATTTGTTTTTTCTGAAAAGGCTGTTAGTGTGATTTTGTTTTATTTGTTTGCATAGGATTTAATTGTGATTTCGCTTGTTTTGATTGGCAGACAAATGTTTTTGAGAACCATAGGTAAATTATTTTGCCTTTCTCGTGTGGCAGGTGCTTTCTTAGTATGGTAGGTATGAGTTCGTTTTTTTCTTGACAGGTAATTGTGATTTGCATTTTTTGAAATGCTAAAATTTCAATAAACGAAACCGAAATCGAAATTATCAGCCTTTCGAAAAAAGCAAATTCTTTATTATACGGTTCTAAAAGAAAGCCACATCACCAATACCTGTCTCCCGAAAAACAAAATTACACCAAAACCGCAACCACAGTAGTATTCTGTATGTAATACATAATATGCCTTTCAAAAAATACGAAATTAGAATTATTACCTGCCATTAAAACGAACTCACAATTAAGTGCCATACGAAAAGAAAGTAACTGCTACACTAGTTAACAAAATAACTCTTACTGGCTCCTCAAAAAAGCCGAATCACAATTATCTCCTATTTCAAAAAAACAAAATCACCATTACACCCTAACAATTGAGGTGAAGAAATGAATAGTACCTATACTAAAAAAAGGTTAATCCTTTAATTATGACCAAACTTCACAATTAATTTCATGAATTTATAAAATATTACATAAGGCAAAAAACACAAAAAATGGAGCTCAGGACAGGAAAAACTAGGAAATTCAGGCTACAAACATGAACAAACCATTTTTTATATGGTTTTTATTTTTTATTTTTATTTCCAAAAAATAGGAAATAATTCAAAAAACAATGCGTTTATTTTTTGCACCCCGTCTCATCTTATCTCCCCTGTAATATTTGGTAGTAGATTGTAAACCCCACACCCTACAATTTGATACGTAATTTAGGGACGGCCCCTTATTGTTGTTAGTAAAATTATTAGTAATACATACATTCTCCAGAGCCTCTATTTTGAAAAAAAAACAATCACAATTAGAAGTCCGCACCCTAATTATTACAAAATTTAAATTCATCAACAGAATCTGATGACGTACCTAATCTACATAAATGCTAGCAATCCAGCGATACATAATCTAAGCAATCACAACTACGTGATACCCGGGTAGCAAAACAGAAACGGAATCGGATTCTTGAACTAGATTTGAACCGATCTGAACTTACCACTTCACACAAGTCAAAAGTTCAAAGCCCATGGTCGTGTCGTCTGCCTCTGTCTTCGTTTCCTTCACTTTTTTTCACAATTTGAAAAGTTGTATTTATAAGAATGATAATTCGGTCTTTGAGCAAAATATTTCTCCGTGGATTTGGAGTTGGAATTCCAGCAACTACTAATCTCTGCTATACACTTTACATTACTTCTAACTTCTAGCACCAACGACCAACTGTATAGATATACCCGACAGAATTATTTTACAGCATATGTAATGCTCTCGTGCCTTGGAATAATAATTATGTAATACTAAAATAATATCTCCGTTTATAGTAATAGATGGAAAAGCGAGCAGATAGTAGATAGGTCATTACTACATGCTACCCACTAAATTCTAATAACTCACTACTGATAATGCCAAAACAGCTCTACGGTCAAAGCATAGCTGTATAATATATATGTACGTAGGAGGAAATTGTCATATGATTCTACTAAGACAAAAAAACCGAAATTCAGTTAAGTCTGTCGTAGCCGAATTCCGAATCCGAATCGGGTTCTCAGATCGATAAATAGAAATGATGCGCACTCTGGTCCGTCTTAAATAAAAGTCTTTTTCAAGTCGACTCGGTCGGCACTCGGCTGTCTGCTCTTCGTGAAGTTTGTTTGCTGCAAACTTTGCATTGTCTGCCTGCCGTTTAACCAACCAGTACTGCCCTAGTCTAGTCCGACTTGACTAGACGAGACTAGCAAGAGGCGAAGAAAAAAATGACTAGACTAGACTAGACTAGCCACGATTCTTCCCATGTTAAGGGATAGCTGACTAGTTGACTAGACTAGACTTGACTAGGGTAGATTTTATATTGACTAGACTAAACTAGGCTGGCCTCGAAAACAATGTGACTTGACTAGACTAACAAAGATTTGGTTCTAAAGAAAGCACTGCACTGGTTCTAACTAGTGATTCGGTTTTTCGGTTTCTGGCTTTTCTTTCAACTTCTTACAGTATTCAAACATTGCCGATAAATTAATGTAGAAAAATATTCAACTTTGTCTTTTATTATTACACAGTTACTTTCTTTCTCTTGCTTTTATTATTTTCTAGTTCAATTTACATGTAACAAAAATCCATTTTTTAGTACGTACTTACATCTTTCTTTTATCTATAAACACGAATTATCAAACTAATAAACGGAATATATAATATTTTTGAAACTATCAACTCACTACGTATATACTACAGATTTTAGCTTTTGAAACGTGCATTAAATCTAGGTAGATTATGTACATGATTACTTTTAATACGGTTTTTTGTATACCTAGGTACCTAATAATTTCTAATTGTATTTTGATCGTTGTGATGCATTAACATCCTCGTTCGATTAATTTTATTTCCTTCCAAACCAAAAAAAAACCATTCGGCTTCAACGTGGACATTAGCCAATCTTACATATTAGCACTAGAGACTGCTTTTTGAGGCCAAAGATCACTGCAACTATTTTTTAAGAATCGTAAAAAAAACTCCTTTTTTGGCAGAACAAGTTAAGCGCAGCAACCATTGTTTGGCGAAACTAGTTAATCCCACTATGCTCTATTAATTAGCATTATTGAATGGACTTCATATGTTTTGCAAAAAAAAACAAATCAGCGACTTTAAAAAAAATTCTGGTGGCCCTTGACCTCCAACTTTTCACAATCCAATTTTTGAAAACAAGGAGATTTTTTTGAATATGATGATATAATGAAAGCCAATGGTTTTTATTGGCAAAATGGGTTAAGTCCAACATGCCTATTTCTTAATTTTTAAAAAATCATATGACATGTGCAGGTTTCAAGAATTTCAACCCAGTATGCTGCTAAGAAGTGCTTATAATGTAAGTCTGTGTCTTAATTTTGAAAAACGCTGTTTTTAATAGCTAACGTCATTGCATGTGACTCGTTTTGACTAAAACCTTTTCAACTATAGTAACTATGTAATGATGTAAACAAATATAGGTACATCTACGTTCACTGTAATCGCAGTAGAAAATTCATTATTGTTTTTATATAACAAAAGGGTGAAAGTAAAAATTTATTTGACAAAAAAAGTAAGTTTTCAACTGTAATTTTGATTAAATGTGGAATGCATAGTTATAATTATGTTCACTCTATAGTTTTGTAGTCCTGATCAGAGTTGTTTAGTAAATATAGTTATATTGGGGCAAAAACAGTAAGTAAATGTTACGTCAAAATAGTCTAACATTAAATATTAAAAATCATATTCACAACAACAATATTGTACAAAATGTAGAAAAGAAATAACCAAAATATAATTTTAACACTTTTTTGGTTCTTTAGCATTTTACACATTTCGAGGTCTGAAGTAAATTATAGAACATAACATTTTGACTCTTCAAGCGTAGTTTATTGGATTTTGCTATCGGAAGCTTTCTTATTCTTAGTGTTAGAAATTATAGCGAGATTCTAGGAAGTACTGCATTAGTATAATGTTCATGTTGGTGTTCTTGTTATTGTGGTATTGGTATTAAGACGAAGAAAAACGAACATTAAAGCACTACTGATATAAATTAACAACGAACAGTTAGTTACCAAAAATCTAAAGTTTCCGTACAAGTAATTTCTTGATAGCATACCAGTAGTTTATATGCAATGTATTCCTTATTTGACTTTTCCCAACATGGGAAAAATGAGATGCTACCTGCTTGAAACATTGTAGATTGTAGATACTAATAGAAGACGTACAGTATTAACTCAATTCGGCAATAAACTTTCAAGAAAAATTTAAGTAGTTTCATAAAAGCTGTATTTACTAATAATTACATAAGTACTAGCAAAACCATTAACTGAATCTACAGTTTCAGTTCTCATATAATCCCAACCATTTACATAGCATGTATGTATGATGCCTGAACCAAGTTTTAAACTAATGTTTACATTCACAATCTTTTTGAGAAAACATATCATTTGTTCATTACACAAGCAAACAGCAAATTCTTATTATAACGTAGTTCTAAACTACGAGCTACTACTACCTAATGTACGAGGATGAATTTAATATTTAAATTGCACTTCATATTGTCGATCTAATAGTATTTAGTAGTTATCAGCATTACTTAACTTGATTTTTTAAACTATTTCATTGCACGATATTTCACTTAAATTAGTAAGGAAAACAAATTATGTACTACCTGGTTGAATTGCATGCTTTGTTACCTTCATATGAAAAAATTATTGGTTGTTTGCGTTACCGTATTGCCCACCATAAATAACGAATAAAGTCCTTTTTTTTTAAATTACAGGCTGTTACTAATGTGTATGCTAATCCCTAATTTGGTCCATAATTTCCTTATTTTGAAATGTATAAATAAATGCCTCACATCCAGTGTGCATACTACCTTCGTAGGAACCAAGCCTGCAAGAACAACGCACTATGTGTCTACTGCATTAAAAATAAAAACAAAAATTACAAAACACCGAAAATGTTTAGAATCCCACGACCCCGTAAATATACTATGCACACCTTCATATCCGTATCTCCCATTGTAACAAACTTTTTAAATATGATTTTACTCACACTTGCTGCGACACAAAATCCAACTAGTTTTAAAACACTAAACGAATGGATATTGTCAGTCTCCACATGTCACATTCAAGTCATTTATGACCCTGAAGTTTTTCCCTTTGTTGAATTTATGAACCCTCCAAATCAACCAGAGCACCCCATAGTTCTAACGAAATTTCGGATAATAAATTTAATTAAAAGTGGTCGTTTCACACGAAATATCAACGCTCACATATTTCGCCTCCCTTGCAGAGCCACAATCCTATTCAAGTTAATTCTAACAAGAGTCAACATCCAGACCAGTCTACTTGAAACCCAAACATTCAAAAGGCTTCACTGGGCCCTCACAGTAGCAGCCAGCTTAATTACTGACCCACAGCTAGTCCGCCACGTATTTCTTACCCTCCCAAGGTCAACTCATGATTCACTCCTAATTAATCCCGCAATTAAAACTGTTGAAATGATCCATAATAACCCTAGGATTTGCCTTGACTTGTCGCGACTAATTTTTGTTCTACTGGAAGAAAGGGAAAGTGGTTGCGGTCATGAAATCAATGCTGATTATTTCCTTGCCATTTGCTTTACATGTGGTAGACTGAACATTGGTCATACTGTAAGTTTTCAAAAAAGGCAGGATCAGCCGCATTCTATTGCCACATTCGAAGAAGAACGAAGAAATCTCTTGAAGCGGGTCCCATACTATCCGTCCTACACTCTCACAACCTGGAGTCTGCAATCACAGAAATCAGAAATTCAAGACCCACTTCAAACAATACGCGAATCAATTCGTTCAAAGTTCTCAAATACAAGCATATTCGATATATCTTTGAAGAAGAAGGTTCACGAAGTCCATCCTTATATCAGCTACGATGACATTAACGAAAATAAGCTTGGAACGAGTATTCCCATTAGAATGGATGCTCTCAACTTTTTAACATGTGCTGGAATTGAGTCTTCAGTTTCTTTCCAAACTTTCCTTGCCCCTTTCGCTATGGAACTGTGGCTAGGAATAATTTCAATCTCTACAGTTTTCACCTTTATTTTCTCAAAATTCATTTTCAAAGGCCAAAAATCTCATTTTTCTACCAGCCTCCTTACCGTCATCTCAATTTTTTTTGAAAATTCACAGCTTACAGATACAGGAAATACTTCGAGTTCAAATTCAAAATTAACTTGTTGGGCAAGAAATTGGAATATGAGTCGGAATCGCTTCCTAATAATGTTGTGGCTCATGTTTGCACTAATAGTGGGCAATTCTTACAAAGGGAAAATTACTTCTGACGTCACAGCTCCAAAACATAAATCCGGCTTTCAAAAATTCGAACAACTATTGCAAAATAATTTTACCTTCTACTCCAGTGTAGCATCCCCCTATCGACCCTTTGCACAGAGCGTAGCTGGCTGGAAGCGGTTTCTGAGACGAAGTAAAATTGATAATGCTAATCTAAGTGATTTCTTCTCATTTGGAATGATGGCAGGAACGATGAAGCAACTATGGCAGGTCAAAAAATCAGTTTTGAATGAAACCAGTATTGATAACGATAGATCCCTTAAGGTTATTCATTCTATACGAGAGAAATTCAGGATCCCAGTAGATTTCCCGGATACAAGTATTGAAGAAATCATCTCAAAGTGTGAGGCATCAGCTTATATAGAGTATGACTCAGAATTGGGAAACTTTAAACCTTATCGACGTCACAATCAAAATCTAGACAAACATGAGCCTGTCAAAAATGCAAAATATCGAAAGGAAATTCGTCCATCTGAATTTTTGAAAGGAAAGGATGCAATTCTACAGACAAACCGAGGATGGACCTTTTATGAAGACTATAGAGGAGGCGGTCTTCTCGCGACGTTCATGCGAAAATTTGCGATTGAGACCGGGATTCACAATTATCTCATTCGAATTTCGAAGGAAACATTAAGACTACAAAGAAACAATCTCAACTATTTTTGGCACGAGGCAGAAGGGGAAGGAAGAAATGGGAATAGAATGATTGCTTTGAAACTTAATTCTAATTTAGTTCAAGGGACATTTATTATTTATGGTATTTTGATTTTATTCGCAGTTACAGTATTTATATTGGAATTACTGATTAGATTGTATCTCAATTACGCACACAATTGTTATTCACCTCCCTTGCATACCTTCTTGCGGTGAAATGGATCGAAAATCAATATTACATAAAATTGGTACTGTAATGGATAAACCTACTCTAGCAAAGATAGCTTTATTCAAACACTGGTTTGGCTTGTGTCTATTGTGATTACTGCTCATTCAATTCGCGTGCCAGGTAATAAATAATACTGTTAGATCAATTTAATAATAAATCCAGGTTTAAAATAATTACAAAACAATAGAAATATATTTCATTTTTAAGGGGTAAAGCTCTTTTTAGTATGTTTTGAAAACGTCTTCAAGTCCCAACGTAATTTAAAAGAGTATTCTCATTTATGCGAAGCCTCACAGTTATAAAATCGGTCATTTGCTCAGAAATATAAAGACACACTCAAATATTACGCTTAGCTATTGTAACGCAATGTACTACCCTGGCGATAATAATACAATTACAATCATGTAGGACAAGGTATCTAGGTTGACTCTTGCTTCGGCTACTAATATGATACTTGCCAGTAGTATTTAATATGTCAATATTAATAAAACTGGAACAATGGTCCGCCTAAATCCGATCCGATTATACTCGGGTCACTGCTGATTCGGTTCTAAGCCGCCCGATTTAACGTTCACTGCTGAACATGGCGGTTTACCTCACTAAATAATAACCGATATCTGCCTGGATTCCGCTACGACTGTCTATATGAACTCCTTTTCTTATACGAAGATGACCTGTCGGTCGGTTTCAGGAACTTTAGGGTCCTAAGATCGACCTTATATGTATACTAGATGATTCAAGATGAATAAATCATATTCCTCTCAATCCGCTCCAATGTCGTATGGATTTCAACGAATTGATTTAATTATCCATAAATGACCCACATCATCACTATTAATCACTGTGCTCTGCTTTACAGTTATAATATTTGCAGTCTAGTCACTGCAAGAATTTGTTACTAAAATTATCATTTTATCATCCTCCACAAATCATAAATCCGCACAATATCTATATTTATTCATTAATTATCACTAATCGCTTTTGTAATCCGTCAATTACAAACGTCCAGCCAACTGGCTACGAATCAAATACTAATTAAATGAAAAGAACTTAACCAAAGTAACTATGAGAAATAGAAAAAAGAAGGAAATGTGGAACAGGGAAAATGGAGTCGATTCGTGTAGACTGTGAAATTCACTTACGAATATAAAAAGGCTCGTCAACGCGAGTAAAAATGAAGGCTGGCAGGGTGTTTGCTTTGCATTTTGTACCACCAAAAGCTTCCTACGCATCCCTGCGATCCTTGCTCCACTTCACAACGAGTACTTAATCATTTCGCGCCAAATAGATTTTCAAATTTTTAAACCTCAAGTACAATACAATCAATGGGGCTAGCAAGGATGCAGGGAACACAGAAGGCCCTTTCTGGTGGTTCGAACTGGTTTCCCACTGCCTCGCCAACCTTCATTTTTACTCGTGTTGACAGTAGGCCCCAGTTCAAGCTCTTATCAATGAGCTTGATCTCGTGACACGCAGCTACATACTTCGTCGTAAAGTTCCCGGTCTACCGTCCACGGCTCCACTCGCCCTTTTCCCCCAGAGCCCCAGGACGACACTAACTATTGCCGGTTTGAAACTCCCGCTCTGACCTTTACTTTCCCAATGCCCTCTAATGGTCTCTTCTCCACTCATAAAGTGGACGAATTGTGCTGTATTAGAATTCTAGCCTTCACAAAACATATTACTAATTCACAAGGTTACCCAAATAATGCTTTTTATTGAGGCAGAATAATGCTTTCAAGCAACTACAATAATGCAACATTACAAAGCTTTGTTTTGACCTGAAAATGCTTTATAATGCTTTTTGTTGTTACAAAAATGCTTTATAATGCTTTATTTTGCCCCTGAAATATGTTTTATTATGCTTTATTTTGCAATAAAAATGCTAAGGGGCGTTATTAATATTCTGTAAGAGTCAAAATGTGTGCAATTGAAAATTGTTAGTCCTAAATATGTACTGATAAACTGAATGTTTAACGTCATGCCTAAATGGCATGTAAGTAACACAACATGAATTCCTTCTGATCACTTCCATCGTCATTCGGCATTTTTTAATTAAAAAACAAATTGTTTCCATTGCTTTTTAAGCTCAATAATGTTCTATAACGCTGGTAAAACTCTAATTAATGCTTTATAATGCTTTAGATATAGTGACCACTGTACTTAAGAAATCAGCTCAAATCTGTGTTCATCATTTGTTTTCCAGTACCCCGAGCAATTAGTTGTTCTTTTATGTGAAATTGTATAATTTGCATTACAAACATGATGCGATGACTTTGTTTTGTTAATAAAGTTCGTCTTTCTCTGCTTTAACAAGATATTTTTTAGCTTTTTCGATCAAGTACATAATGTGAGCTCTAAAATACTGGAAAGCCACTATTTTGGCAATAATAATTGTTTTAATGCTTGTAATGCTTTTGGGTTACCTTGCTAATTCATAACCATGTATGCATTCAAGAGACACAGGCACATGCTATAAATGTGATCAAGATTACGGTTTTGCTTAAACTAGCCAATTAAGAATAGTATTATTTATTTATTGATTCATTAATCTCATCTATTCCAATATATATATATGTAAGTACCTACGTTACTTGTATAGGAGATTTGCAATACTAATCTATCGCTAAAGCCAAAGGTTCCGTTACTTATAAGTGACCAATTTCCTAAGTATTCCGTCAATTGGGATACTCACACACCGATTGCTTATTCATATAGTAAATAAAACAGACTATTCCGGCCAATATGTTAACTTTGTTTCAATGAATGTGCAAACCCGCACGGGCACGCCATCTACCCTAGCTGCCAAACAAGCTACTCGTAGAACAAGCTAGACACCAAGAAGTAAACGAAGGCGCAGTCTAGTGGTAAAATGGTTACCAGCAATCACGAAATTAAATGCGTCGACAACCAACACATGAAGCTGTCTCTTAAGCCACCTATTGACTCACAACAAAGCTATACGCAGATCTAAAATAACTGGCTATAACGTAGCCCAATAGATTGCGTAGGATCTGAATAGAAGCGAGGCAACGTTGGTTACATCTAAGTATCAACAGATAATTTACAGATGACTGGGCAAGGCAGTCTTGTCCAAGCAGGCACTTCAGGTTCCGACAATCGAGCTAGGACACACAGGTATCGGTAGTCGTCAGACAAATGAGCTTCTTTAGAGAAGGCTTATGAGAATCAGATAACATGCATACAGACAAACAACTAATATAGATTCAATGCCAGTAATCAATGAATGAGGTAGGGCTGAGCGTGACTACATAGAGGATAGACAACTTATAATATAGTGTAAGTCTTAAGTGTGGAGTACTACTAAGTACTGGAGTGCGGTCTTTCAAAGTAAGAAGCTGATTAACGCGAGTCATTAATGCTTTGATTCTACATAACTTAAATGGTCATTACAAACGGCTACTTACCTTTTGATCTCCATATTATTACTACTAATATACATACATACCTAGGTACGTAACAGACTAGAATTAATATATTTATATTTTAACAGATTTACTTAGTGCCTAACTATTCTAATTAGCCTTCAAATTAGCAATTAAACTTAGCCCAATCCTTAAACAGTTGTACTTGAATCTAGAAATAGAAACTTAAATCAATCTAGAGTGCGCCGAGATTCGAATTGCATTGATATTTGAATTCATTTCGAGTCTAAATCCTAAACTATAAGATTGCAATGTTTACCTTTCGGTGAAATAAAGTAAAGGCAGTGCAGTAGGCGCAGTTACGATTACAATTATTTGTGAATGTTACACTGTGTAAAAATAATTGTAGTACGTCCCAAACGCACACTTGGACATACACACACGGACAAAATGCTACAACTACCAAGTCTACGCACGTCTATGCACGGGTCTATCCGCCATTATGAAGCGCTGAGATGAATAATGAATTCCTTAGACTACCTACACAGGCGAACGTCCAAACGGTTACATTCGTGCATCGCTATTCTCCAAATCGTTGAGGGGACTTTTTCACTTACCCTATTTGCTGCCTCTTACAGGAAGAGACTTAGATGGCTCCTGCGGTTACGTAGGAGACAATAAACTTACGGACAGGACTTACTAAGAATCGAAGATACCAACACTGGGAATGGGAGATGGACAGCAGTATCAGAGTCCTTCAGTAGGAGTTAAGTCAGTTGCAAGGGAAGAATGTACAAACGCCAGAAGGAAAATGTGAAGGAAAACGTGTGGTCTGACTTCCAGGCCTGTACTGAGAGGATGGGCCATCAAAATGACGTTAAAAGGTGGTTAAAAGGTAAAAGGAGCACTCACAACGAAGGTAAGAGAGCTCGGAGGTAAGAGTAGGCGCATCAATTACTTAGTATGTCAAATAGGTAAAGGGTGGGTTGCAAGACGATTTTGGTTTCCACGGGTACAAAGAAATCAGATCCTTGCCAATGTATTTTAGCTGGGAAGGTTTAGACCATTTGTGGGGGCCTTGCGAGTGTCTCTCAACCTTTTATACAATTCTGCGGTCTTACAACCTCTCATAGGTAGTATTTAGCAACACTACTACTGTAACATGTTGTTGCTAATTATTCCTTATTTTATGTCATTATAATTACCTTTCTACATCCTCTAGTTAACATCTCTAAATTAACGTTAGTCAGGTACGGAATAATGACCACCGGTTCCATATTTTATGTGACGTTGCCAACTGGCAACGCCCTCCTTGGGTAATGAGCGTCGCGGTGGGCTGAATAGCGTTTGAGAAGGAAGGCTGACTGTCGCCTAGTATAGCGGGGACGAGTATAGCTGCCTATAGGTGTACATGCAGCCGTCTCGTTCCCTCGGTTTGGGGCTGTGCATTTATGATATCATAGGTTTGGGAGAGGGGGGTGATCGACCGATTAGGACACCGTATCCCTTATATTAAGCATGTACATATGGATTTGTTTGATTTTAGTGAGGTATATGGTAACCTTTAGGGATTTCAGCATGATGTCAAAAGTGCACAGCCTCTTTGTATTGAATAAAACTACTATAGTAAAGATATGCAGCTTTATTCACACGTAGTTTTGGCTTTTGTCTAGTTAGATTCCTGCTTAATTGATTCGCGGGTCACGTAGTACACAATATTCTCAGACCAATTCAATAATAAATCCAGGTTCCTGTCAATCATAAAACAATACAAATATATGTAATCGTCAATCAGTATGGCTGTTTCAGTAATTTATGTAAAACTCCTCAAATCCTAACATGTAATATTAGAATAGGCTCATTTTTGCGGAGCATCACAGAAAATCGGTCGGTTGCTCAGACTTCAGACATGGAATGGTGCTCTAAACTTAAATGTCCCGCTTAGCTCAATGAATTATAAATGTATGAATAATTACGTCCTATACTTAACTTTTGGAACAAAGAACAGAAAACTTGCTATATATTATATTGTACTACGTATTATGTTATACTATGTATTATACATTATATTATATTTAACTAATATTTTATTGCATGACCAATTTAAGACGTGGGCTGCTAACTCCTACATAACATATTCAAATCGATAGAGATAGGAAGAGACACTATACATAAGTATAAATTACATATACAGACAATAATCATCCCGTAACACAAGTTCAACAGAAACGTTCAGTACTCCTTTGCAGAGCCATAAATTGCATGTGGAATACAAATTGTTTGAACTCTTTAAAATAAGCTTTTTAGACTAACACGTTTGCGTGAATAGTTAGTTTCTTTTTATGTTGACTAACATTTTGTAAAATACGTATTTCCAACTTTATAGCAAATAATTTTGAATCTTATACTTGTTTGCGTATGATGTAATAATAATTTATAATTTTATTCATTGGGTCGATTTGACCGTTTCGGTCCATACAACCTGACTCAACAAGTCACTGTGGGTGTGGGTGAGGAAGATAGGAG
>JAQFZC010002452.1:0-23018 GCA_034695205.1 Dicyrtoma fusca | reverse complement strand
ACTTGGGATTATTCTAGTACTTTAGCTATTAAATTATTGATTATCACAATTAGGTGATTATCACATTTAGGGACACCCACCCTACAGACATAATTTATGGAAAGGCCCTCGTTGAACGGTGGAGAGTCAAGTGAACCACACCACCGCGAGCGAGCAAATGCAGGGAAATAATTATGGAAGGAGAGTTGTAAGCGGCTCGTAGTGATGAGCTGTTGTCAATTACAAAAAATTGCACATTCCGTAGTAGCAAGGAAAGTAGTTTCAAAATTTTGCAATCATCTTCCAATTTGTTACACAGGTGTGACCCTTGATTTCAAAAGGCAATTATCGGTAAGTTAAAATTACATTGAAAACTCACTCTTTCCATTTGTACTTTTTAATTTCTTCTACCGCATGGAATTGATTCACGGCCGTGTCTGTGGAGTGAGCATATGTGCTACACTCTACAGTCTTTCTATGTACATGTTCTGGGACCAGCACACGGCATCCTGCTTTTGTTTTTTAACTTCATCATTATTCACGTACATGTTTAATTTCTGTTGCCGGCAATTTTAATGACAGTTCAGAACATTGTAAGGTTTGTCTTCAAAATTTTAAATTACTTGCTAAGATTATTTGATGATGTTCCGGCTAGAGTAAGCATTTTGTCTTCTGTTTATTTTTCATCGAAATCAGTTCACAGTTGGAGGCAAGGCTAGTATTTTTTTGGTAACCAGTTAGCAGACGTCGAAAATTACTGTATAAAATCCTGAAGGAAGTTGCTGTTTGCAATTTTAGAGCACAGATGTATAAAAGACTGGAATATTGATTTTGCAATTTAGAATTCCCAGACGTATAGGCCAGCAGTATACTCTCGGCATTTGGTAATTTCCCTGATTAGCTTGCAGACGGTAGTCAACATTGTACACTATTATTTATTCAGGTGACACATCTGTTTTTCATAAGAAAGCCTTTGTACTACTCACCTGGTTCAGTATTGTGTCCTGGATCAGTGGATGTAATATACACCAGTAACACGGACAGGTAACATCTGTGCACGATTTTCGACAACTGATGCAATTGCTGTTTATTATTGTGTCATTTTTTGAGATTGGTGAAATTGTGAAACACAGTGAGATCATGAGATTGTAGGCCACCCGAAGCAGTTTGCGTATTATATTAAAGCATAACTTTGTTGAAGCTCTTCATGAAAGCTCTGAGGAATAATTACTAATATTTATGTGACATTATTGTGTTTACTATTCTGCAGGCTCTAACTCCGAAGGAAAAGTGGTTTAAACAGCATCAGCTTAAACAGCAAAAACTTGAAAAGATGCCAGAATTAAGAAAAGAACTCAAGCCATGGCCCCAGTTTATTGAAGTTCGTAAAATAACAATTTATTTTTTAAAATATACTGCTGAAGGTGTTAAGTTGAAATTTAACCTTGGGTCGTTTTAATAATTATAGGATCGGCTTACACTATGGAAGAAATTTCAGGTTGAGCATGATGAAAGAATCGCGAGTAAAACTCCTGAAAATATCAAGGTAACTCTGCCCGACGGAAAAGAGGTGGAGGGTCAGTCATGGAGGACCACTCCGTTCGACATTGCAAAGGGCATTAGGTAAATGAAGTTATTCTTGAAAAATTCTGTAACATTTGCCAACGTATATTTACGATAGTGTTTGTTGAGCTAGCCATACAATTTATTACACTGTGATTTTCAGCACTGGACTGGCTGAAGCAACTGTGATTTCCAAAGTCAATGGTGAATTGTGGGATCTTGAACGGCCGTTGGAAGAGTCGTGTAAATTGCAACTCTTGAAGTTCGATGACCAAGAAGCGCAAGCCGTTTTTTGGCATTCTACTGCTCATATGCTCGGTGAAGCCATGGAACGTGTTTTTGGTGGTTGTCTGTGTTATGGGCCACCCATCCAGGATGGGTTTTACTATGATATGTTTATGGAAAATGAAGGAGTGTCGAATCAGGATTTTCCTGCATTAGAAGGACTCATCAAACAGATCGCTAAAGAAAAGCAGCCGTTTGAACGCTTGGAATTGACCAAGGAACAGTTGCTCGAAATGTTTCATTACAATCCTTTTAAAGTTAGGATCTTAAACGAGAAAGTTACTACCCCTACTACTACTGTGTATCGGTGTGGACCGCTGATTGATTTGTGTCGTGGACCCCATGTAAGGCACACTGGAAAGATCAAGGCTGTTGCTCTCACCAAGGTAACTGCCGACGAAATCATTTAGAAAATATCTTTGGTTTTACTGTCTTGTCGCTTTTGTTCACAAAACTATTATCTGTAAATTGTAGAATTCGGCTTCTTATTGGGAGGGACGGAATGACGCTGAGTCCTTGCAGCGAATTTATGGAATCTCTTTTCCGGAGCCAAAACAACTGAAGGAATGGCAGCGACTTCAGGAAGAGGCTGCGAAGCGGGATCACAGGAAATTAGGTTGGTGCATATCTTTCGTTGATTACTTTACTTTAAGCAGTATTTTAATTGGATTACAATGTTGAAGGAATGACTGTTATGACTTATTAATTGGAAAATGCAGGTCGAGATCAAGAGCTCTTCTTTTTCCATGAATTGTCGCCTGGTTCTTGCTTCTTTCTACCCAAAGGAGCTCATATTTACAATCTATTAATGAATTTAATACGGGACGAGTATCGCAAGCGTGGGTTCCAAGAAGTGATCACCCCAAATATGTATAACGTGAAATTATGGCAAACTTCAGGCCATTGGCAACACTACGCTGAAAATATGTTCTCATTCGATATTGAGAAGGAGCAGTTTGCACTCAAACCAATGAATTGCCCGGGCCATTGTTTAATGTTTAGTCATCGACCAAGAAGCTGGCGTGAACTGCCGCTACGAGTTGCTGATTTCGGAGTGTTACACCGCAATGAATTGTCTGGTGCCCTGAGTGGGCTGACCCGAGTGCGGCGATTCCAGCAAGATGATGCTCATATGTTCTGTACTCCAGAACAAATTGGAAGTGAAATCGATGGAGCTTTAGATTTCCTCCAACACATATACGGAGTTCTAGGATTTACTTTCGAATTGAATTTATCTACTCGACCGGAAAAATATTTGGGAGACATTGAACTGTGGAATGATGCTGAAAAGGTAAAACTGGGAGCTTATTTCTTCTTACGCTAAAATTATTTACAATTTTGGCCAAGGTTTTATATCGATGACTTATTGATATGTGTTAGCAATTGACGGACAGTCTGAATAAATTTGGGAAACCTTGGAAAGAGAATCCTGGAGATGGTGCTTTTTACGGTCCCAAGATTGACATCACTATTTCCGATGCCCTGAAACGACCCTTCCAGTGCGGTACTATACAGTTGGATTTCCAGCTTCCGATTCGATTTGATTTGAACTACATAGCGGAAAATGGCGAGAAGAAAAGACCTGTCATAGTTCACAGAGCTATTTTAGGATCTGTCGAAAGGAACATTGCTATTCTGACTGAGTCGTGTGCTGGAAAGTGGCCATTCTGGTTGTCGCCAAGGCAAGTTTGTGTCGTGCCTGTTGGTCCTTCGCTAAATGAGTACTCACATTCTATACAAAAGCAACTTTTTGAACTGGGCTACCAAGCGGAAGTTGATACGGATCCTGGTGATACCCTAAACAAGAAAATTAGAAATGCTCAGCTAGCGCAGTTTAACTTTATCTTGGGTGCGTCAAATACTTTTACATTTTCTCGAGAAAATAAGTACCATTATTTCTTCCAAAAAGATTAATTTATGAACGTATAAAGCGTAGACTCAATTTTGTGTTCCTATGTTTTAGTCCTGGGTGATCGAGAGAAAGAAGCAGGCACTGTAAACGTTCGAACTCGGGATAACAAAGTTCTTGGGGAAAGATCAATGGACCAGCTTCTCGCCCGCTTCAAAGAACTTACTGTTTCAAAATCTTTAAACAGTGAAGAAGCTTTCAATTAATATTTGCAACGTACTCCAATTTCATTTCTTAGTTATTGTACGACGTTACATCCTAATAACAATTGCCGTTATATTATTTCGTGTTACATACATTTAACTGTCTTGTACTTAGCTGTAGCTATTAAATCCAAACTTAAAAATTCATCGGACGTATTCAGATTTAAAATATGTACCTATTGCGTAGGGAAAGCATGCTTGGAGTATGTACAGCTACTCTAATTATATTTCCCCAAATTCACGCTGGCTATTAGCTGTAAGCCGGTCTGTTTTTGTTTGGGTGTGTGTGCCCAAATGAAATAAAGTACTTTAGTAGGCTAAAATTTTGCACATGCAGTATTGGACTCGCCGGTAGTATTTTGAATTTTATTGTTATTGCTGTAGTACAACTAATTTATTATTTTACAATAAAGAATTGAGACACATTCAGTTAAATGATAACAAAAACTCAGTTGACTTTATTTTGTATAACTTAGTCTTATCATCCCACTCAAAGACCGTAATTGTCTACCTTGCCCCATACAGTATCCGATTCGGTCGCATTTCGCATCAATGCAATCCGGTGGCTAGACTTGTTCACTTCAATAAAATCCTGTAAATGTCTTGCGTATTCAGTGATCGCCACACGTATATTCCTAACATTTTCTTTTTACGAAATTCAAACTGCGATATGAAAATATTAAAATTGGTAGCAATGGTAAGATTAAGAATGTTGGCGTTTTATTGAATTAAGAATTAAGAAGATAGACTCTCCAAATTATAGCTTTTTGGTATTGCTTCCTATTCCCATAAAATCGTTTATCGGTTGTAACTCATGCATAGCTCAAAGATATACCACAAAAGGAAGCAAGTTCAAAGTTATTATAGTTCAGAACTAAATTTAACTGGCAACAGCAACATATATTTAAGTATATGTGGGTAAACTCGAAAAAGGATTCTTTGTAACTATAGTCGTGTGTACTACATCACTACATGACTACTATAATTTATGTGTTACACACACTGCACAGATTTGTTGGGGTGCTCAATCCTTGAGTATTGACAATACGTACTACCGTTTACTTCGAGTGAGGACCCTTTAATTCAGTTTAACATAATTAATTTACGGTATAACACAATTTTGTACAAAACAAAAATTGAAAATAATTTATTAATTTTAGTAAATTCGAAAATGAATCCTGTCATTAATCGGAATGTCAACATTATATGCGTATACGTATGCACATCATTCAAGTACAACCTGAACTAATGAATGTAAACTCAAACAGCATCGCAAATTGCAAGTTGGTTGTGCTTCCTATGGACTAGCTACAACCTTCTGAAGTTTTTCATTGGATTCAACGGAAATATACCCACAGAACCTTGTACGAAGGGCTGTTAACTGTGTCAACACTTGCACAGATGTAAACACACAGTACATTTCAAAGGAAGTGATGATAGTAAACATGAGAATCATCTGCGATACTTTTGTAAACTGTAAACACAGACTGAGATATTGTAAACACGCTGCACGCGTTTACAATATTTTGTAACCTGTATATTATTGTAAACACACTTTTTTCTGTCAGTATAACCTGAAATTCTGAAGTCACTGGAGGGCGAGCAGAATCGTACTTTTACTGGCTTGCTTCTCCGGCATCTCCGGACGGAACCGGAACCTTAAACGAATTCGCTGCCTTGTCGTAATAGTTCCACTCGAAATTAGAGGCGACTTACACTTGCAAAGTGAAAACTGAGTACTTGTAAATACTCTTTTGTGGGCAGGTAAAGCATTTCTGTTGAACACCTTGCTTGCACGCACGTACATAATAATTATGAAACAGCAGCAATTTTGTACCACTAGTATTTATTTTGCGCCTTATGAAAACTTTGACGAATCACGAAGTATTTTATTGCTACTCGTAAACGTTTTAAATTGCCTCAATTATCTTGCATACGTATAATTTTTGCTACATTTTATGGGATTTGGTCATGGACATGGAGAAGCAAGCCTTTGTTACTGCGTATAACTTTTTAATTCAAACCGGTAGCCCGTGAGCGAGGAAAAATAAAAATTAATGGATCTGTCGATTGGATCCGAATTTCGTTGGTCCTTTCACAGGACGATTTTTAACACGCATTTCTGGCATCTAAAACTATTACTTATCGTAGCCCTTGTGTAGCTAACATGATACCAACAATGGTGCTTATAATACCGCAATTAAAATCATGTTTTATGTCATTATAAACTTAGATTGTTTAAAATCGCAAATGCAATTAGATAGTTCTATCGTACATCACAATATCACATCTGCGTGCTGCAATCTATAATTCCCTATTTTACCCGAAGTTGATGCTTAAATGCCATCTAAATAAATATACATTTCTCTTGACGTGGATTCCCTTGCTCCCATTTGAACTACCTATATTATAGAAAATATATACTATTTTAATCACTACCATGTAATTCAGATAAAGCTAAAGTGAGTTCGGCATAGGATTTACAGAACTAGAACCAAACAGGAACCGGGACTGAAATTAGCTGGGGTAAAGAACCGAACTGAAATTGGGTTCCTACATCCTGCAGAACCGAAATTTCGGTTCTTCATAAAAGGGGTTAAAACTGCAGAATATTACTATAGTAAAATATAGCAATTATTTCATAACAACCGTAAAATTTTCTTTTTCGGCTCCTTCATCGTGATTTAAAATTTTTAGAATCAATTGTGGCAGTTATTTGTACAATGAATTTGCTCTCCCTGATTTAAATAACGACGTCATTATAATTTGCTTTTAAATCGCAAAAATAAATTAAAAACCATCACGAAAACCAAAATATAAAAAAATACAAAAGCGTCAAAGAGCTTCGTATGAATTTTGTTACAGTAAGAACCGGATTCGGTACCGGACTCGGTTCCGGGTAATTGTAAAGAACCGGAACCGAAATTCGGTTCATTGAGATTGGGATTTTCTGTAAATCCGAAGTCCGTCATCTTGGAAATGAATGAATTAACTACGTAACAGAAATCGAAATCACATTTTTATTTCTTCCAGGCGTATACAGTTTACGCTACATTATTTCATTATTTGTATCGCAAGAAGTAGCATAATTCCTCAGTCTGAAAGTAAAAAATAATACATTTTATAGCAACTTACGTGACAAAATAATTTTTACCATTCATGGATTTTACTTTTACTATTTTACGCATATTTAAATTATTTGACCTAAACTACCCACCTAAGATTACGAGTGCCTGTGTATATTTACAGTCACGAACATGCATTTCATGTAACTTATCGTACAACGCAGTCAATGAAATATTTTGAAATACTTGTTTATATCAGTGTCATCAGTAAATATGAGCTAAAAAAAACTTACACACAACCTTGCCTCCTGGAGAGTGAATGAGTAGGAATCTGCAAGTTCTGGGCTAAAATTCTAAAAATTTCCTCCAGCGAGGAATTTAAATGCGATAAGATGTTGATGATATCTGTGTTTGCTGACGGCTTTGCTGGACGTCTGTATAGGCTAATCTAAAGAAGATCCGAGTTTTATTTTTTAGCTGCATGCACGTGCAAAGCTATGAATCTCACAGCACAGCTGACTGAAAGGAATGCAGCAGAACTTTAGACGTACCTACATACGTAAAAATTGTAAACAAACGTAAGTTATGCAGCGTAGTTTCACATGCTCAGCTATCATCTGTTCGTATCATAGCATATAAATACATAACTATCTACTTATATTTGTATATATGTACATATATGTCTACTCTGAATTTAGCTATATCTTTGCTACATAGAACAAGCTTTACTTGGGATGAGTGGGACACGGGCTACACAGTCATTTAATTTTTAACAATGAAAAATGAGTTTGGAACTGGGATTTATTACTCACCCGAATCTATTGTAAACTCAGGCCTGCAAAATAACATAAAAACCAACTTGCTCAAAGTCCTTCAGTTTTTATGAATGAGCAGAAAAGCGTCTTCGGATTCTGATTTGAAAAAAGTGTTGTTCATTATCCCTGGTATAAAGTATTTTTTAAAAAACATACAGTCTTGAGCTGGAGAAAAGGAGGTATACGTCATTGTCAATACATTGACAATAATTGAATTTCAATTCGGATAAATAAAATAAACCCAAATGCAAAATATTTAGTTTAGTTAAGTACTTATACACTGATTCTTTATTTTCTTTACTTAATACATGACTAGATATACAGCTGAAGCTACGATAGGATTAAATACAGGGCGGTAAATCTTGATTTATCTTGTATGTGTCCTAAACCTGCAAATCCGGCAAGACCTTCGTTCCGAAATTTTGTTAATCAAAGTGCCATTTTTCAGTTGAATTCGTCAAATTCTGAATAATTTGAACCTGACCTGGAGTGAGCGTCTTAGTTCAGACACAGTACATTGAGGAAAACTTTTCACTCATAATGGCATTAGCACCTATTATAATTCCTGCTGTTGTGAAGCAAACTGCTGCTGTAAGATTGACATATTCTCAACATCCTCAAGTCCTAAATTCATTTTAAATCTCGGCTGTACTGCATTATAATTGAAACACTAATATCCTTTCGAAAAATTTTATAGAAATAAAATTTCTTTAATTGGTTTAATTACAGATTATTTTCATCCATGGACTTGGTGACACGGGGTAAATCATTTACATACATAGTTACTGAGTGAATACTTATTTCCATGTTGAAGTAGCATGTAATAGCGAATGTATATACTGTGTGAGCGGTTTAAAAAAAAAGGAACACAACTGCAAATACCCACACATTTTTATGGCAATGTACAAAACTTTGTGTATCTGGACCTGGAGAAACCAGCAATACAGTTTGGGATTTATTTTACGCGGCGAGTGTGTCCACTGGCCACACACAATTTAAGTTCCTCATTCTATTCTACAAATAAAAAAACAGTTTTAAACGGATATTCATTCCTCACTATAAACTGTGAAAACTATAAACAACTTACCTATACAATTTTGTTCATTTTTTACAAGTAAAGATGCAATTATTTAATTATTACCTGTTCTCGCAGGCATGGCTGGGCTGATGAAATTGCTGAACTCAAGCCAGCTTTTGCAAAATTGATTTGTCCAACTGCGTAAGTGCCTAAGTAGGGGTTTTATCTCCACCAGTGAAAAATGTAGCCATGGTATTGAAACTATTTCGTAATTATTTCTCAAGGGTCTGAATACAAAATTCTGTCTCAAGAAATTTGATTTTCTTCTAGCCCTGACCTTCCAGTTACCATTAATGGAGGAGCTAGGATGCCCGCTTGGTATGACATTGTTTCAATGGATAAAGGACACGAGGATAAAGAAGGAATTCAGAAATCATCCGAGTACATTCAAACACTTATACAAACCGAGGTATCTATTTCATAGGTTGTTCGTTCTACTTTATAACCAACGGAACAGACTAACTTTATTCAGATAAAAAGCAGAGTTGACACACAGTCCTGCCTTAAAAATTGTTCAACGGAGGCACTACCACGAACCCAAGAACTATTGTGAAAGCAATTATGTAACAAAAGCATCAATTATTATTCTATTAATGTTCTAATTTGTATTGTACTTTTAAATTAAAAACAATTTTCAGATTGATAATGGGACTTCCGCTGACCGGATAGTTTTGGGAGGCTTTAGTCAAGGTGCTGCTATGTCACTTTACACGGGACTGACCGGAAAACATTTACTAGGTGGAATCGTAGCTATGTCAGGATACTTACCACTCTTCGACACCATTCAATGGGACTCTGTTCATCGACCTCCCATCCTCCAGTGCCACGGAGATAGAGATAATGTTGTCCATCACAAAGTTGCTTTAACTACGAAGCAAAGATTCGAAGAGAAAAACTATCCCAACTATAATTTTAAAACATACAGAGGATTGGACCATTCAGCAAATTCAGCCGAAATTAAGGATGTCAAAGACTTTTTTCACAAAATTTTGGTTGCTATTCGCTCTGAATTGTGAGCTCTGTGAATTTAAGTACAATGGAACATACGGATAATGGTATTTGCGTTTCTTCTTATTTTTATTGTGAAAGCAGTCCTAAAAGGAAACAAGAAAAAGCGTTTAAATAAATGATTATAGAGTTGAAAATTTGTCGACGCCTTATTTATAGTAATTCTGGACATTTAAAAGTTTTAACTTTAAATTCGGTCAGTAGGAGCTTGGATAAGTGTTACCTATAGTAGTACAGTAAACTCTGTATAGGTAGCTTAGCTTACGCTAGTTGAAATGTTGAAACTCAGTGATATTGTGATTTATCTGCAGACCATTGTACAAAATCGCTACATGTTATTCAGAGAATTCGTAAAACTATATTGTACAGCATATTATGTAATACAACACTATTTCCAGAGCAGATCCAGCTTCAAGCTTAAAGTTCACTGGTCCTGTCCTATAAAGATTGAGATGGCAATGACCCACGAATTTTGTGAGGGACAATTAGGAAAGCTGAAAGCACAAACAAGCGATTACTTCGCATTTGTACATTTTCGTTCCCACAATTAGAAGCCATTAACCATATAACGATAGCTTATTTACTTGTTTGTTAGCTTGGATCATTGGCCCAGTGATTCCCGAAGGTAATTATAGTTTTCAGGTATCGTTTTCTAAAAAGCAATACGAATACCAAGTCGAGTCAGCTTTCGAATTTCAAATAATACTGCTACCCATGAGCCGTGCATGATAATTACCTCACGAAAAGGTACACCAAAGATTCCAACCAGATAAGATAAGAACACCTAAAGCGAATTGCAAACTGTTAAAAGTGTTAAAATGACGGGAACTGCCGGCATTTGTTTGTACCTGCCTGCCTACAGCCTAACAAAATAAACCATATACTACATGCGATTAGCTTTGTGTGTGTCTGATGCGTACAATAATTTATGTGTACGTACATACGCACATGTATTACTATCTATAAGCCCTTACAACGACTTGGAACTTCAATCGAAGAATAGTTCAAAGCTGAGTGATTTCCGCATTGAGCAAAAACACTAATACAGCGTTATTAATGTACATACGTACTGACATGTGGAGGAAGCAATCTACAAGCAAATGGCTTTTCCTGGTCATTCCTGCTGTGGTATATGTATGTAGATTCGAAATATTTGAAATGCTCCATGTTTCGCAAAGTACAATTTATTATGAGTTCCTGTGCATGAACACGAATAGCGAGTAATAATCGAGTTGAGGCGACTGCAGTATTTTTGGGTGAACCTGGTCAAATGTACAAAGGAAAAAATTACTTTCTCGTTTCATTTCTTTTCTTTCTCTCTGAAGGAGAACTGTATATACAATAATTGTGTCGAATACCCAGATTTGATTAATACAAATGACATGGAGTCACATTAACTTTTGTGTCAAAATTTACCCACATGAAGAATCATAAAAATTAACGCGACTTTACACTTTACAACCTGCAAAGGCTACAAATGCTCATGTGAACATCCATCCACTGCTTAGCAAACACCTCCACCAAAACGCTCCCACATTACAGCACACTGCTTTGTGCAAATTACGAAATAAAATTGCATGAATTAGACGAAATGAACAATTTGAAGCACAATAATTCTGTCTCCAAGCTTATTCGGCAAGCTTCTTGATTATTTTTGTGGAATTTTCGGGTACCTCACTCAACAGTCCGTAAATAAAAGCTAATATTCCTTCTTTATTATGCAGTTGCCTCATTGTCTGTCGCTGGAACTGTCTTTATATGTAGGTAGGTAGGTTCTTACCTATTAAGACTATTAACCCAGTGCTTTCTGCATAATACATGGTGAAATTATGGTGGTAATTGTACATAGTTCTGAGTTGCCCGTAGTCGGTGGCCGGTGCTGAAGCCATAGCCAGCATCAACAAGGTCACTAGAAACTTTTTTGATTTAAAAGGTCACCAGCTTGTTATAATAACAACCATTGCCAACAACATAATAATTATAATCAGGTACCTAGCGAACAAGCGCCATCCAAATCAAATTCTGTATTCCGCAGTATAGTAATGCTTAATGTACGGGAAGTAGGTGCAAATGTTTCTCTGTAGACATGCTACATGCATACCTTAATAGGTCTCCCCAATACATGATATATGCAACATTAAAATTGGCAGTGTTGGCTTATCCATCTATTAATTTCTAAGTAATTACCTACATTTATGGACCTAAACCTAAGTATATATAGGTACGTCGTTTTGGCTTCATTCAGGACTCCAGCATGTTTAAAAGCCTTTCAAATCAGGGAGGGAAAAATATTTCCAACGCTAAATGATTTTACAAACTTATTTAGCGTATTATTTTAAATTATTTTACAAATAAAATAAAATTAGGTACCCGTACGAATGAAATTCCCTATTTAGACAGTCGTAATGTGTGATGCTTTCACACATAAATATATTATGTGTAGTCGACGGTAACAGTAAAATTCAAGGCATGCACAGGGGGCAGACGATAGACATGGACAAACCTTGGTGAGTACCTGCATAATTACTTTTACAGACAGACAATACTATTTTTTGACACAGCGTTCGGACCCCATTTTTGTACGTTCGCCTGTTGCCAAAAAAATGTAAAAATCAAAAGGTTACGATTGCACATGTTCGAATTCATGTGGATGCCATGATTTGCATTCACATCTTCAGCTATTAAAGATATTAGTGTATAATTACCTACATGTAAATCTATGCACACACTAAAAACGCAGTGGCAGTATGAAACAAGATCTCGTATACGAGCATAATTACTAATGTACAAATAGAGTAAAGTACGTACCCACGTCTGTATTTAATTTTACACCTACTGTAGCTGGTATATCTATGTATATACATACACTGTGCATATCTACGCAAGTACTACTTACTTTTCCGGGGACTTTCCAGACCGAATGGAATGTAATTTATATTCTTAGACGGTCTGAAGCATTTATGTGTACGTAAATGAATTTTCCTCGTTTCCTTTCCCTCTGTCCTTCATGGCTGGTATGTATGTACATACACATATACATAGTTTGTTGTTCTATTTCAATATATTTCTTTTAAACCAAAGTACATAAAATCTCTGTGACTGCATGCTCTATTTCAGTGTATTATTTTACCAGGGTGTAGTGTGTGTAGCCAATTGAGGTGTGTTTGTAGTTAACAGTGAAAATAGTGGAAGTGAACGTGGAAAAAAGTCACAATGAGTTTCTAGCGTGCCCATTTCACCTCACCCCATTAATCTTGGCAGATTCTGATTTTCTTTTTTCTTTTCTTTCCCTGCAACTTTCTCGTGTGACTGAGTGAGTCTCTCTTAGTTTGTCGTCTGTTTTTGTATTCGTATTTCTACAGGGAATAATTTCGCCAAAAAATCAAAACACTTAACAAAGTCCGAATTCCTCATAAAGGCATTTCTATTCCTTTGATGTGATGTAGCGTCCCTGCGCCTTTCTCATCGCCTCCTCCCAACACATTAGTCGACTTAACCTTAAGAAACTGCACTTACAGATTTTCTCCACAATTTCAGTAAAATCCCCGTCACGGGTCCACCGTCACGTCTACCGCTGTTATTATATAATAGTATTTTGTACTACCGTAGACCGGTGCCTGCACTTATAGTCACTTCTTAACTAAGGGACTATTATTGTGTGCATTTTCTTATTGTACCTACATGTGTACGTGAGTTAGCTGTATGGCGAATTTTCCGCGTGTACTCTCAATTAAGCAGTCATCAATCCATTGCTACTGTGATACCTATACGTTTTATATACCTACGTACGTAAAATTCCTTTCTTTACGGCTCAACGTTGACCGTTTGGCATGAGAATAAAGTTATTCATAATACTCAGGATATTTAAGAAATGACTTCCACGACCGCGAACACTGCCATTTCTTTAAATCTCATCTGTAGACCTTGGCCATAGAATTCTGAATTCACCTTCTACTCCTCAAGAGTGGGCTACTACAACAGGAGTACCTAGTGATTTCATAGTAGCTTGAAATTCAATCATTTTTGGTGCACCAGACCAGACTGCACTATAGCTGTACACAGGATTTTAGCATGGTCCTGTAGTTTCCCGGATTCTGAAGGCCACTTACATTACGTAGCATCGTTAGCTTCGGTTTTCAGTTTGGTTTGTCTAGCCAAGTCATTTTATTTGTTCAAATGAGGGTACAAGTAGTAAAGGAACCGGTCATTCTAGATCTAGATTTTATAGTTTTGACAACTTGTTTCGCTTTGTATGCTCTACATGATTTCTAACCTGCGAACAAGTCTCAACCATTATCACGAGAACAAAACAAAACAAAGTGGAAGGAGGAAAAAGTAACAAAATGCTGTGATATCTTCAAGTGATACATGTGATACGTTGAATTATTATTTAATCAATTATTTCAAAGAGCTACAGGCTTCAAGAATATTTTATTTTGCTACTTCATAAAAAATTTAAAATTAAATTTAAAAAGTGTTTCCGACCTCAAAGTGACTCGTTCATAAATGTGTGATATTAATATTTGGTTTTATTGTACAACTATGTAGTATAGTTAAAGTATTAATAATTAGAATCGAAAGTGTTGATTGTGACAAGTAGTTGTAATTCAAAACAAAAACCTGTCTGCCATGGCCAAGTCAAACGCAATTTATCCACGTAAGATTTTGTTTAGTATGCTCATACTAGTAGTACTCATCCTCTTTCTGTTAAGGATTAATGAGATAGCAACCACATTCTTTTTTTATAATGTGCCCTCTGTGGTTTCTACTGATTGCATTTATTTCTGTACTCTATATAACTGTACATATACATTAATGTAGAACTATTCGATGTTCCGGTGACAAGTCAGCCGAGTAGTCGAGAAAATAATCTTCAAAATAATGGTGGATTAAATAATCATTTAAAAGAGGATGGTGGCGTTTTACTTCCGACACCCCGGCGATTTCTTACACCTGAAGGTAACGTGTAAAATAATAGTTAATGCAGTTATACTTTTGACTTTGTTGCAGTTTAGAGTCTAGATTCTTTTGGAATTTTATAATTCTCTATATTTTTTGCCCTTTTGTGTAAATTATGTAAAAAAAAAATAAATGTTGTACTAAAATGCGTTTTTGTGTTTATTTTAAAAACATTGCAGATTGTCCACCCGGTTTAGAATGTTTGGTAGAACCCGAGTATATTTTTATGAAGCAGTCACTTCACTCCTTTGAGGGTAAAAATTGACTTTGAACTCATAGAGAACTCTTGACGTTTTCAATTTTTTAACACGTTTAATTTAATACATTAATGGGTACGTAGGTTCCTACCTACGTTTGTATTGCACACATTGCACCAAAACAAACACACCATTCATCATTTCATTTTTTATGGCGGGGTCATTCCGAAGCACTTAAACAACCCCATGTGCGCACTTTTTCATATCATATTTGAGTACTAAATTCTTCCAATACCCAAGTACTATAAATAATATTTACATACTTCTTACTCAAATTGCCCGAATTTGATTATTTATAGCACTGAGAATAAAAGCTATAATTTCACAATACTTGGTACTCTTAACTTTTACTAGCACCCTAACATTACAACTCACTTTAAAATATACGCTGCCAGCCTTGTTGTTGATCCTATTCTGTATACCATGTGTGCCATATGAGCTAGCATCTTACAAACGTCTTGACTTTGCTTTTAATTTTATCTCAATACAAATTATATATTATGATATAAAACGCCACTTACAAATGGCAGTCCATCACGCCAACCGTCAACAATTTTTAACTGCGGGGAATTGGCTGCATGAAAAAAGACTTTGACTTGTACTGTAGCCATTGTCCTCTTTATGTTATTTTAATTCATTTTAACATGAGCGTACATTCCCAGTCCTGATCGTCCGATTCAGTTTTCGGCCTGATGCTATGACATGATTGCGAATGGTGGGACGTCACACGTCACTCATTGCTACACCACACCATTTTCCTCTTATGATGATTCCTTCATGCTGTTTTCTTCATCATAAATCCAACTTGGTTTCATTTGTACTTTCTTTTACTTTTAACTTACATTTACCAAGAATTTAGGAGTACTTTATCGTAATTACAGAAAATTTTACAATATTCTACCACCATACCTAATCATGGTATCCAAATATTTTCCTATGCTTTCATTTTATTTTCGACGTCCCTGTGAAAATGCATTCTGTATACTATACATTGTACAGACAAAGCAATAACGAGCAGCAAGTCTCGTGCCCCGTGACCTGATTTATCTGCTCATTAATGAAAGAAACAATTAAAATGAATCTTGAAATCCTACTTTTGATCATATTAAAATTCTAAAACTGCATTGTGAACCTAACAAGTCAGAGGACTGCGACGATCTATATCGCTCGTAGTCTTAATAATGAATAAATTATTTTAATTTTTTTATCTTCGTTTTAACACCGTGTTCGTTAAATTAAAGTGTTTTTTTCCATGTTAAATTCTGCTCTTTGCAACAAGTTTTATTTTTGATATTATTGTTATTTTGAAGTTTATAGGTTATCATCATTGGATATAAATGCGTAATTACTTCAAAATGTTAGTGTTCCTACGTACGTATTTCCCCAATTTATTCTCGTCCTGAGTATCTATATATATTTGCTGAGCAGAAAAGTAAAATATGGTCACGAGTCACGGGATGAGCTAGTGATTTGAGCTTTGCTATTTAATATTTTGTCAGGAGTTTCCTTTCCTGAGCTCTACATATGTGTGCAAAGTGCACATGATTTATTTAAATTCTGTAAAAGACAAAGATAGGAGAAATACTGATAGTTGTGGTTGTACATTAATGTCAGTCATTCACTTACTTGGCTAGCAAAGCTTCCAGTTGCATTTGCGTCTCCAGCCGTACACATACAAACGTGGGGATCAAACGTGGGGATACCCACCCATAGCTTTGACTTACCAATGACGTAAATATCTACAACCTACAACACAACAGGATGATGTTAATGACACCAGAAAGTGTGAAAGGCGCTGCGCTGGGATAAAAATAAACAAAAACACTTTTATTGAGATCCTCTTAGGATTTACGGAAACTTTTGAAAACCTTATATAGAACGTAAACACGTAAATAAAATTACCGATGCGTGCTTTGTTAGGTGGCCCAAAGCGCTGGAAATGCAGAGGATACTAGGGATCCCGTAATTACTAAATTTCTTTTATCCCTCCTTACCCTTACTGTACTATACTCAGGCCCTGCAACTCCCTGTCAAACAAAATGGATCGGATCATTTTTATTTTCACTTAAATAATATTTTACATTCCATGCAAAAAGAACCCAACTTTGTATTGTAATGCGGATAATGAAAGGGGAAAGAAAGCGCAAAGTCTCGACTGTTTTTATGATGTTCTTATGGGGTATGATTGAACACACAAGGCTGGAACACTTTCCTCACAACCACAAAAATGAAAAAAGGTCACCCAGAGGACGTAGCCAAGTATGAAGTTCTCACAATGTATGGGCAAAGGATATTCATGGTAGCAGAGAAAGTAGAGGCAGCTCAGAATAATATCTTTTGTGCTGGTGCAACCCCCTTTGCCCTCCGAGTGTACTCAAAAACAAGTGAAACTCATTTTAGAAAAGAAGTTCTTCAGATTGGGGGTCATCCGGGAAGCTTTGGATGCGGTGCTGTAAGCCCCTATATATAAAAAAAATTTAAAAAACGATAATCAAAATCATGAGTCAAAGCAAACTCTACTGTACAGTAAAATGAACAAATCAAACCGTATGTGATATGCTGTCTTGTCTGCAAATTGCTTTGATTTGATAGGAAATTCTAATAAAATACGATGGAAAGAAATTAGGAACGATTGAGCAGGACAGTGACTGTTCTACGATGCGATACACGATTCAAAATGCTGAGGGAAAAGAAGTGCTCAAAATCCTAGGACCCAGTACTGGACCATGCTGTTCCATGGGGAAGGTTCTTATACACGAATTTGACATTTATCTCTCGGATGGACAGACGCACGTGGGACGGATTGCTAAGCACTGGAGTGGAGTTCCCAGCAATAAAGAAGTTTTTACACGCTCTGACATTTGGGGAGTCAAATTCCCACAAGAGTATGATGTCCGGCTGAAAGTTTTACTTTTAGCAGCTGTCTTTCTTATGGTACGTCATTTTCACATGTTTTTTTTGTTCATTTGTATCTTTCCCTGGGATTTCCTCAAAAGGAAATTTAAACTATTTAAATGTCTATTATATGTTCTCTTAAATTCTACATTTATAATTTATAAAACTTACCAACAGCCGATAATGATAATGATGATGATGACGATAACGAATCGTCTATACGGTTGTTCTCTCAATTTTAGTCTTATCAATTTTCGGATAAATGAGTTCGAAATCTCTCAGAATCAAGCGCTTTTGTCCCTTCTTTCTTCTGTCTGACGGAATCTTTGGTATTCACGATGTGCATTATGGTACGTACTATAAATGGAATGGATGGAAAAGCAATGCATAACACCGAACAAATCTACATATTGAGTTCAACTGGTCCTGCCTTGTCACACTATGTTTCGTCCCTCCGGTCTGATTGCCCTTGAATAGTAGTGCTTATTTTGAGCCGGTCTGAGACTAAACTTGAACTAGAAGTGAAAATGTGACATGATTCGGTGTGCTGTATGCGTTTAATTTATTGACTAACTTCTGGGTGTCGTGTAACATGGAAGCTGTACAAAATTAAACCGTGTTAAGAGTCCTATTGTGTGTGTGAGTACTTCTCTTGTAAGCAAGAGCCCACCAGAAACACTATAAATGCTAAATACTCATGCACCGCATACAAGGAAGACAAATCCTCGTTTTCTGGAGAAAAACCGCTGAAATCATAATCCGCGTCTCTCCTGCAAGTCAAATGTCAACCGGAAGCCGAAACGTGATTACTAGTTAGTCCAGCACCGCAGTTCTGCTTCGCAGTAATGATTATAATAACATACGAACACTGGCGAAGCAGTTACATATATGATCTGAATCAAAGCACATGGTGAGGTTTACATGTCATTGCATATGTGCATTACAAAGGGAGGTCATGCTTTCTGCTGCCAACTTGATTTCAATGCATAACATAACAGTGCTAAATTTACACCGCTCCTTATCCAAACTATCAAAATTATGTAAATAGGAATATCGTTTACAATTCAGTAGTGTTGAAAATTTAAATCTAAATCAAAATCTAAATCCCAATGTAAATGTGTACCAGCTCAGTGCATGAGGATAAGATTATACAGAGACACAACATTAATGCCCGCACCCAAGTTTAGAATTAATGAGCCACATGACATTGCTTTTGAGAAAAATGAAAGCTTACGTCAGCATACTATACAACTCCACGTGCTTTCTCCAGAAACCAAGAAGGAAAATAACAAGTAGGAAGTAATTTTTAGTGAAATCCAAAATACGGAAAGGCCTGATGAAAATTAATAATGAATTAAAACTATCTATAAATTATATTGTAGTGAAATGGAAAAGAAATGCAGATAAGGGATCCCACTACTTCCCTACTGCTTCTGTCAGTATCATTACAAAGTCTGTTATTATAACTAACAAAAGCAGAAGCAAAGAAGTGAGTCTCCTAATGTGTCATTAATTACATTCATGATCATTCGACAGTACAAATATTTTAGTATGTTGAACATTACCAAGGAAAACTAAACTATTCTCATCTCTATTTAGTAGGAGATTACAGTTTGTTGCATGTAGTTGTAAAATATAGGATGACTACAAATACAGATTGTTTTCAAAAGTATTATTTATGGTTAAGTGCCGTCAAGTCGGTAGTAGTGTAGAATGCCCCCCTGATTTAGCACATAAGTTTCTTTGTTTCATTTTTAGTGAACTGTAGTATATCCAGGCTTACTATTACACGATAGACTTTATGTTAGTAGATTCTGCAAGTTGCGGCAGACGACTAGGTATCAATTACATACAAATAATGAAAATTGTTTCTGTTGCAAAGTGTGAGGTCTAGTTCGAAGCGTTCAACTAAATATGCAAAACATAGTCGTAACCATGAAGTAAGCTTATTGTTAGTAATACTATCTTTATGAGGCCGACATGTTGTGTGTTCTCTTCTTCCATTTCTTTCCCCACCTCATTGAAATGCAATGGTGGTGTCGCGTGTTCTTTTCCATGATTGTATAGTGTACGAGTACGTGTGTACTTCATCGTGTAATGGATGTATGGTATGAAAGCTTTTTACCCGCGAAAGAAACGCTTCTATTTTACCCCCCATGCCTTCCTGAGAGAGAATATGTGAAAAGATAAAGGAGGAAGTCATAGTAGAGAGCATCACGTCAAAAAAATGGGATTAGAGAACATACGACATGTGAGACCATTATTAGAATTATCTGTACCTATCTTGACTATGTAATTACTAATCAGCGACGTGTGTTCCGTTCGAAATATATTGAAATACTCAACTATTCGGTGATTAATATTCAATAATTCATCATATTTTTAATCATTTGTACAGTGTACACAATCAAATACATGTGGTAGACATATACGAAATGACGGGGGAAATATAATAAATCGTAATTATTGTTTTCAATTTTAAAATGGAGTCTCGTGGTCAACGTTCAAAAATCGAAAACAAAAGACACATATCCCAGCATCAATCACACTGTGTGACGTCGGCGTGGAGGTTAGACACGGTGACTGAGTTATTAACTCTTATTACTTGCATATTCGGTATAACTTGCAAATTATTCTGGTGATTGTTTTTTTGCTATTGCTTATGAGAAGATAATAATTAACAATGCAACGAAATTATGGCTACCGATATGATTCGTTCACTGAAGCTGAGTCGGTTTAAAATTAAAAAAAAAATGATATGGTATTACTATATATAGGCATGTATGCATATGTATACCTTCACATGAGATATAATGGGCTTGTCGTGTAACTAATTATGAACATTACCCGCACATATTATTTTAAAATATACTTCATTATAGAATTGACTACATGCATTCACATAATTTAGTATCACGCAATCAAGAATGAATGATGTATCTGCACAGTGCATCACATGCAATGCCCTGCCATGCAATTAAATAATAAAAAAAAACACATTTTTAAATAAGTCCTTAGCTTTATTGAGTCAGTCACTGAGCCAGTCAAGTCTTCAGCGTGCGTCTTTTCAATTACAATTAAGTAATGGGAGCGTGTAGATAAAAATTTAAGTTATGCTTACACTGCAGATACAAATCTGAATTCTCAATATGTACAATGTAAGTACCTATGAATATTATTATTTTTTTCATTGCTCATACACAACCAACGCCGACCTCCCCAACCTTCCCTAAAATCTTACAGTCAACACCGACATCCAGCTTTTCCCTATACAAAACATTTTATGCTACCGACACACTTCCAAGAAAAGCATGCAGTGTGCAAAATGCAACAATATGTTCCAATTTACAATCCAGCAACTAATATACATACACAATATGTAAGTAGATGTACAAATGTACGTGCCAGTGCCTGTATAACTCTTCTATCATGTGGTCTTAAATTTTAAAGGTTTCGTCGTCTGATCTTAGTCTTATTTCTTATTGTTTAATTTCTTTATTCGTACACTCCCAGCCAGTCCAGAGTTCCACATTGTAGACGCTGTGTAGTGTCGATTAGTATGTCACTCATAAAACAGTCTTGGTAGTCTCAAAGTCATATACTTACAAGATACAATACCTAGGCAATTTAAAGTAGGAAAGGGGTAGATGCTTAGGCTATGAATTTTTTTAACAGCTGATTAAGTGAGAAACAGAATCAGCTTGCACTATTTATTTCCTTTTCCTTATCCCACTTCAAGATCAACAGATGAAACTCTTGAACAATAAAGATTTTTTTTCACTTCATTAATAAAAAAACTTTTGGAAACCCAATTCGTCATTAATGATAATTTTTCCTTTATCACACCTGGGATAAGGATGTATATTACGTCGCGTCGGTGAGGAGGAACAATTAACACATATCTCAGAGGGCAAAAAAATTAAATTGCACATTTTGAAGTAATTTTTTTGAAACGGAAAGCGTTTATTAAGAGAGTCCAGTGTCCACCTTTGTGATGAAATCTAGGTACTTATTTGTTAAGGGAATATTGGCATGCTATTTTTAGCGAATTGTCACAGCATAGAGCATTATTTACAGCCCTATTGGCGATTATCAATGTATTTGAATTTGAACGTTGTCCATATGCATAATAATAATATGTATATTTTGTGAATATTATATAATAATTGGAATGCTGCAGACAGGAAGTCTATCAGACAGAATGAAAACGTATTGCGTATTATCTTTTATCTTGCATTTATCTGATTATGAGAACGCGTTCTAATAAACTTACTCTTAAATGCAAATAAAGTATGGAAGCCAAAGCACAACGTCTGGAAAAAGGGTAAACAATAATGGAAATGAAAAATGCATATGCGACGACATGAAATGACAAATGGTTTCTCAAGGATTCAAGGTAATTATTTAATGTACTTTATATAAACTGATTTTCACATAATTTGATATAATAACTACATTTTAATGAGACAAACTAGGAAGGTATCTTTATGGATCTACTCAGATCTACTGCCTTATATTTACCTTCGCGTAGTACCATCCCAATAAGTATCCTGAAACCCTCCACTCCACCCCCTACACGGCTAATAAACTAGTCAGTTTTCGCTTTGGCAGCCCAGCAATTATTACATTGTTGCAAAAGGGCAAAAATGCATACCAATAAAATTAAAAATAACCGATAAAATTCCTCGTGTCAGAAATAATTTTATTTATAGACTAAAATATAGATTAAAATTTATTCTGCATTATAATAGTTAAAATATATTTTATGACTCTTACGACTCTGGGAGTGATACAGATGATTTAAGCGGACTTACTAAGAAACTAAGACACAAACCTTGAAGAATATGTGAGAGGCTAGAAAATAATATCTGCTTCTTTGGCCATGACATTAAAGTGAATACACAGGTAGGGAGGGAAATACGTACGTACCGTATTTCCGGTAATAGTGCGCCCCGCGTACTATTCAAAATCAGACTGCTGAGACCCGCGTACTATTACAGGC
>JAQFZC010002451.1:0-23018 GCA_034695205.1 Dicyrtoma fusca | reverse complement strand
CTTTTTAATTTACTGCATTTTTTAGACATGTGTATTATTCACATTACACTGTCAACGTAATATTACAACAATATAATTACACTATTTAGGTACAAGAAGCATTTAGTAAAATCTTTGCTGTATGCAACTTACTATTATAGAAAGTTTAACATGCAGTTATTGAACCAGCACAGACTGTCAAAATACACAGGCAGCTAGTTTCATAAACAAATGCGAAGTGGTGGACGCCAAAGTTCAAATCCACCATTACAGATTTTAATAATTTACTAATTTACTTTAAAACCATGCCGCACCGACCGACATGATCAGTTTTTCCCAAAACGTTTTTGAATAACTAGGAACTCAACGCCAAAATATAGAAGAACAAAACCAAACTATCACGCCAAGATTTAAAGAGAGATGCCCCCCCCTCTAAGTGCCCGAAAACGTCCTTGAACAAATTAAACGTAACACAAAGCACAGTCAAAAAAGAGGCAGTAGATATAACAACAGTGTACTGTCAGTATGTTTGAGACCAACGTAAATTTTAATTAAATTAACAACCATCACCTAGTACACCACTGCTCGACTTCGCGGCAGGCATTGTAAGTCAACAGTTCGTTATACATACATAACGGTCTGTAGTGATAAACCCGAACGAAAAACGGTAAATAAAAATTACAAAACTTGTCTGTTCAAAGCGTATCCCGTCCGTCTGTAACAATACTACACATCAGCAATACTTCCCAAATATCAATTATCCCTAGTGTTACTTCTACAGTCTTACTACAAGTAACTAGAACAATTTCTAAATAACTAGCATGTTATATGTTATGCAGAAAAACTAAGAAGAGTTAAATCACAAAGAAGGAAACATTTTTGCAGATTGCAGAAGGATAAAGCACAGTTTTTCCCTCCTCCACTGCTGCAAGCTTGCACTTCTTATGTTTGCAATTATCTCTTTGAATGTAAGAACTTTAGAAGTAAAAACTAATGAATTAATTTCGCTGAGTGAGGTGCGACGTTAAACTGGTGGATGCATCAGAAATGGATAACAAAATATTGAACTTTCAAGAGGTCAAGAGGGTATGCGAGAGTGTATGCATTTTATTTATGAAAGGGACGATGATTATTTGTATATTGTATATTTGTATATTTGTTTATTGTCTTTGAGCATACGTGGTTACAAATCGTGTAGATCAATAACTTAGATCTGATAGAGAGTACCAAAGATTGCGGACATAAAATAATGATATTAGTAATAATAGTATGTACACGTTATACATTCCCCATATATCTAAGTCCGAATAAACTAAAATAAGGTACATTCACTTCCTTCCTTCCCCTCCCAGCTGCCACACATGAGGCGCTGTCTACTTATTATTGAAACCTGAAGTTAGTGCAGAAAAAAAAGCAAGGTATTCAGGAAATAACTTAACCGAAACTAAAATAAGGTACACTAACATCCTTCCTTCTCCTTCCTTCAGCCGCCACACACTAGTTACACACACTAGTTGGCGCTGTCTACTTACTAGTGGCCTTAAGTTAGTGTCGAAAAAGAAAAATACCTATAGAATATTTCTGAAAATAATAATACGGTTTCTATTGAGTAATTTAGTATGAAAAATTAGACAAGTCCAAAGAAGTTTCAAAAAAGGGTAAGTAACACATGCAAATTGCATGATGCAAGTGAGTGATGGTTGCCCAAAAAAGTTTCAAAAAAAGGGCATACCTAATTAAATGTACTTACAATTACGGTCAGTGTAAGAATTACATTGAGTTAGTAATTGAGTTTTGGATTCACACTTTGGAAGTTAGATGACGGTGACTATGTGACTGGAACTTGTAGTTCGATGGGATAATTCCACAAGTTAGGTAATTTGTTGAGTTTACTCCAGGGGGGTGGGGAAACGGTTACTAAGCGACAGATTCCGATCGAGGTTGCTCTTCACACGCTGACGGTAGTTTGAGTGGGCCTTCATTTTAAGATGACTCGTTCATAATTTCAAAAAAAAACGAAAAGAGAGAGGGATACATACAACCGCAATAACATTTTTCTTATTTTAGGGAATCAATTTGATTCAGTGAGCCAGATTTCATCTTCATGATACACAATGGATTAGGTATTTCGGATTTTAATTAATGGTTTTTATATTGCCTTTTTATTGATTGACTGTGAGCTAACTAACGTTGGTAGCTTGTCTGTAATACAAAATAAATAAAAATGGAGAGATAACCCTGCTTTTTTACTTTATGTACATATGTCAAAAAGTAATTCTATTGATTTTTATATAATGTAATGTGTAGGTAAATAGTAATAATATTATGCTTTAAAAAAAAGTAAAAAAAAAAATGCCAAAAATGTTTGACGCCAAGTGCACCCGGGGTTCCCAGGCGGTCACCCATCCAAGTACTAACCGGGCCCGACGTTGCTTAACTTCAGTGATCGGACGAGAACTGGTGCTCTCAACCATTCAACGTGGTATGGCCCTTGGCAAATGACGAACGAAATCTCCATTCCCTTGAATTATTATTATAGTCTGTTAACTCTTTTTTACTTTAGATATGAGTGGCAACGATTTTTTGTTTTATATTCTACTTCTGGCCGTCTTTATCTTCATCTAAAATACCTACTAAATTATCTCCCTAACTTTACCTACCTACGTACGTAGACAGGTACGTATAAAGTATGTAATTTGCACTGGGATGATCTCAGCAATTTTTTATTTACATGCCTGGACGTTGCACTTTGTATTTTGCAATACCTGAGCTCCCCATTCGCATTCCAATGAAATAACTAGGTACTTTGAGTATTAAAGATTCAATTGAATTACATATATTGTATTAATAAAGGCACAGACAGTTCAACGAGTGCTCTCTAACGGTAGCCTAAGCAGCATTTTTACCTATAATTAATATATAAATAATAATTTATTAAAAATGCGTCCTGGTTCCGATCATTAAGAACGCAATATAAACTCATTAGTGTCATTTGAAGTAATTCAGATGCGTCTTCAATGTCCTTCTGGTGCGATTCCGATGGGCTTGAACCATTTAAGAATTTTACAATTTACATTGTACATACTTACCTACCGTAAATTCTCTACTACGCGGGTCTCTATTATAATACGCGAGTCTCTAATTGTACGCGGGGGACCGAGTGCCTGAATGGCGGAGTAATGCCAATGCGCGGATCTCCAATAATACGCGGGTCTCTAACAGTACGCGGGTCACCGGAAGTATTTTCAGTGTTTAAGTGTACAGAAATTAGTGTAAACCTAACTTTTTAGCCACTGAATAGCTTGATTGAATTAAATAATGCGTACTTTTAAGTCGCTTTAAAGTGTACCTAATTACTATAAATAATTTATACTCGTTCATATTCGTACTTTTTGGTTTTTCTTACAAATTATCCCACGAAAAGTCCCAAAAAACGGGGAATGGGGGAATCACTAGACTTTCAATTGCAAGTGCAGCCAGAGCAGGTTTAAACTAACTCTAAGAATTTTTGTAGCTCCTTGTTCAATCACGCCAGCCAGTGACCAGGCTTTGGGACCCAGCACATCTGAGCCGGTTGCCACTGCGTCAGATGGCATGGTGGAGGAATATGGTGGTAAATATTAAAGGGAGACGAAGATGTGATGTGGGTGATGAACTCCATGTGAACGGCAAAGGATACAAGAGGTGTGAAATCCATGTGAAATCTGGTCAGGTTTTGGGTACAATCGTTCCCCATAATGACTCTTCTCGTCAGTAGTGTTCGGTAGCTCGTCTGCGTGCTTACGGAAGGAATACCAGTGGAGAGTCTCAAAAGAGATAAAGATAAAAAGAAGGACAGGAAACCAGTCGATCTTGTTCTCATCTCAACGACATTCGTGTAGATATCTCTGTAGATACTAAGTTAGGTCCCCAGTAGCTCATCTAGTTTGTCAGTTTGTTTGTGCTACTACTTGAACTTTAGATTTCGCTTCATTTTAGTTGCAATGACACAAATTAGACTTAATTTTTCCACCTTAGGTAACCCCTGATTTTAAGATACAAAAAACAAAAACAATTAATCTCTCGTGTACCTACTTACTTACCTAAGTACCTACAACCTAGCTGGGTTTTGTTTTTGTATGCAGTAGTGGTATTAAGGTTGATTGGATGTGTGTGTGTGAGTGAGGGAACGTGAAGTATGGTATCCACATTTTTCAAGATTTGTAAATAAATTCGCCTCTCGTTGTTTGCCCGGAAAGAAACAATTACAATTACAAGTTGTTGGAAGTGTGAAGAAGGTGTGCTGATTCTGCTACTTTAAAAAAAAATTAAATATGATATTATTATCTCTTGTGTACACGAGTGACGGGTCTGGAGAAATTTAGTAGACACGTCATAGACACGTACTTAGTTCCTTCGTTTATATTTCTTAACTGTAGATACTGTGTGTGTGTTCTAAATCTAAAGAAGGCAAAATTCTTTCATAACCTGTTGTTCCATTTAAAATATATTTGCTATATTAATTTTAAATTTCCTTATTGTTTATCTTACGGACTATGTGAAAGAAAATATAGAAGAATTTATTACTAGACTTGCCTGTATCGACTATTTAAATGTGATTTAATTTTTTGAATTTATAGGAAGTGGAACGCTTTGGATTTTCGACGCATCAGCTGGATGACACTAACTGGCAGTTTCGTTCTGAAGAGGAATATATATATATAAGTACGGAATAATTTGCACACAATAGAAACTGACACTGTTGGGCTTTTGGGAGTTAAATCTAAGGGGAAAGAGAGAGAGAGAGAGAGAGAGCGAGAGTTCAATTGAAGACAGGCTCCACTAGTCAGTTAAAACTTTGTGTGGTTGCGCATACATTGGTCGATGTCCCATCGTTGTTGTGCAATTCCATTCGAGTCCAGCGGACTTCCATTGACTCTATTTAATGATGACGGGAAAAGGAAATTGTTCTTATTTGGGAAATCATGTAACATCTTCAACGAATTGTGAAGGAACTTCTTCCAATATTACCCCATCCTCCTCCTCCTCCTCTTCATCCTCCTCGTCAAATACTACTAGTAATACCAATAATACTAATAATTTGGCTCAAGTCCTCAACACTAGTGCCAGTTCGAGTGCTCGAAATAATCCACCAACTGTTCCTGTTGTTCCTTCTTCCAATTCCAATACTCCAGATTCTCTCAAACTTCAATCATCTATACATCACTCGTACATGGAAGGTGCTTTGATTTTCATTGCAAACTCAAATACAGTCAACAGTAATAAAATCTCCGCTCAAACTCAGCACTACTGTTCAAGGTCTACCAAACCAAACTCTAAATTAAGCACATAATAACACCATTCAGTTTAACATCATCATCATCATCATCTACAACAACAACAACAACAACAACAAATGACCCTTTGAATCAAAAATCCGTACCACACTCTCGTTGTCGTTCTCGTTTCTCCCTCCGCCCCCATTATTATTATTACTTACAAGGATAGTGTTAAATATATATCTGCGTGCTAGCTTATGATAATTTCTTTTTTAAGTATCTTAAAAAACAGCAGAGGCTTTGATTAACAAGTGGACCGCTTATCCAACATCATTAATAACATTTATCAATCCTATACACAACTTCAGTTCACTTCAGAACATCTTCTACCACCAGACGCCACACACAACGATCAAGTCCAGTCTGCAATGTTGTGAATCATCAACTCGTCCAGCAAATTTTGCAATACTTGAACCAAACTGCAATTGAATACAAGCTTGTTCCGTCGTTTAGTTGTATTTTACTATTACGTACATATCAACGGATTTTGATATTTTTCTTCTTGATTGCCCAGTGTCAAACCTGGAAATAGATCTGAATTTGCCCATCAGCCACTCAGAATTTTATAATCTCTCACAAAACTTTAAATCTCATTGTAAATCTCTATTTATTGATTCGTCGCCAAGAAGGAACCTCAGATACGCATTAAATAGTCTCAACAGAATGATCGTTTTCTCATTTCAAAACGGAGTACCAATTTTAATAAATAATAGAAAAGCAAAGACTGCTAAGTGTCAGTCATACATGTATGACTTACGGAAGTAATACTACCGTTATAAATATTTAATCAAGTAAAACTCCTCAAAGGGTTATAAAGCTCACTTTTTTGCACTTGTCTTGTGCTGACAAAGAAACTGAAGCGTAAACAGAAACTATTAAATATACTGTTGTGCACTCTGCGTCTTCAATCAATCAAGATAATAGAATTTTTTGCTCTATAGTGACATACCGCGATAGACAACCTACGAAATATATCTTCATTATTATTAACATTATTATTATATATATTTATAAGTATCAGTAAAGAGTGACAATTTTTCATCATGGTCAAGGAAAAACCAAATTCAACGCGTATCTACGACGATGAAGGGTATCGTCAGAGAGCGGCCTGCATTTGTGTTAAAAATGAATCAGAAACTGAGGTAAGTCATCTTCAATGTTTTTAATATTTTACCCATCCATAACTAGCTCAGGCTATTCACAGTATTAACGGTGAAATCGAGAACAACTCCTGAACAAAGTAGTTAAAAGCAAATATTGAAATATTGTTGCTGCTTGCTTAGTTAAGTTTGCAGTCTGTAGTTCTGACGAGAGGGCATAAAAATATGAATAGCTCGATTTCAACCGTAAATATCAGTGTTTATTTTTATGGAATTCAATGGCTACCATAAAATTAAAGTGTAATTTATTAATCTCGTTGCAAACCAAAAAAGATCATGGTAATGGGTTCGGAGCATGATTTTAAATTTAGTATTTGAGCTTCGCAAATAAATTCAGTACAGATACATATTATGTACATAATAGTATGTAGTATTATTTCTCGATTGCTTCATGCTGTTTGTATTTGGCATCGTGCGGACGGATACAGTCAGTACATAAGTACGTCAAGTAAATACTATAAATCGTAAATTGTCTTTCCTTGCTATTTCTGTCTGTTCGTTACCCTCCATCTTCATATCAAGTACGTAGGGAATACATTAGGTATAGATTGTGATTGCATATGAATTGACGATACATAATGTGCTGAAAAGGAGCTTATTTCATTCAGTCCATTCATCCGCCTTTCATTTCTTGAGAAATGAGGAGATAACGTCAGCTAGCTTTACACTTATACGCTCATACGTGCTCTATCTACACATCAGATACATTTTTATAGCATTAGGTACAATGTTGCAGCATTGACTGCTTAAATCAATTCAATTCGCATAGAGTAGGTTACCTATTTAAAAGAGGGAACTGCGGATTGCAGTGGCAGCTGCTGCCTTTGTAGGAACCTAAGAGGAAAAAGTATTTTGTGCTGTACATAATATTCTTCTTTTTTTTCAAATTGCAAAATGTAGACAGCTTATTTTTGAATCTTCAGCTTCGATGGGACAGTTGAGTTTGATTTTTGGTTTTGGATAAGATGGTGGGAGCACAGATAGGGAGCTAGTGGAGAAATACGGAATACTAATACATTGTCCTTTCCTTCATTCCTTTTTTACCAGGTTCTGATGGTGTCAAGCTCACGAAATTCGGATCAATGGATAATACCAGGTAACACCGGATTGTATAACAATAAATAATAAATTCTCCCAACTTTCGCAACTTTCATTAAAGAGATTCTCTCTGTATTAATGTACTAGGCGGTGGTTTGGAACCGGATGAGACCGCGACCATGGCGGCTGTACGGGAGGTAATTGAGGAGGCCGGTGTTCGCGGAAAATTGGACCGATGCCTTGGAACATTTGAGGTTACAATTCATTTTTATTTACTTCCCGTAGACACTTACTAAGCATGCATACCGTAGTAGCTCGAATAGTACACCCAATGTATGTACTATCCAAACTCAAACCCTTCAGCCCCGTCCACTATTAGAGACCCGTGTACTGCCAGAGTCCGTGTAGCATACAAACTCAGACCTGGCTGACCCGTGCATTATTAGAGCTAATACGGTACCTTCCTATCTCTCTCCTTATATGTAGCTAGTAGCTACCTATGTATATACCTGCCTGAGTTTAGATAGATACGTTTTTTAAATTTATTGTGGGCAGGCTCACATTACAGCTCACATTGTTAGTGTTATCATTACTAGTTTGACGCGACAATAATTGCTAACTTCTACAGTTTCAAATTCTACTTCAAGAATGTAATAATTAAATCCCATTAGTAGGAACCATTCATCTTTCATAACAATTATTTTAAATTCATAAGCTGAAATTGCTGCTCCTTTATTATTCAGGTTCATATCTGACTGTGGTTCACATACACAGTGGAAACTCTGAACAAAATCCCGTCATTTACTCCATTAAAGTTTTCACACAGTTCTGCAGATTGGTTTACACTTTCTACGCATAGTTTCCTAACTAATCGGAGCAGGATCCAGTGTTTGAATCCAGTTGAAGTCGAGTGCCAGGAATAGATGAATAGGCTCTTAAGTTCAGGTTTACTCGGCTGGATAATAACGTTCGCAGCCGACAAATCGATGTCATCTTGATTTTACTTTTGTATGATATGTCCCATGAAGGATCCATGCTTTGAAATGGAATTATTATTAGGATTGGAATGGGTGTTGCAAGACAACTTGGAACATCCCGACTGTCGATAACAATTCTTGAAAGGAAGGGAGTGCTAGATATTAGGAGGAAACAATGCGCAATGGTTTGAGTTGGAAGAATAAAGACAGACAAAAACAACGATAGCTGTAAAGATCACTTACAGAATAGTAATAGGAAGTAATATCAGACCCTTTAAAAGGAATCCTATTCTTCATCTTGGAGGGAATGAAGGTGCTGTATGTTCTCGGATAAAATACATACCTACTAGTAAATTGCTTTTTATAAATACCAGCTCCGTAGAAGTTTTCGTCAGAAATCTGAAGTTATGTGCTCATCTAGTTGAATTAGCAGTTAGGCCCTACTTTCCCACTAAGGTTTAAATATTACAAGCCAAGGGCTGATTGATCCCTGGTGCGATGGCTGTCGGTGATGTACGGTATTTAGTTTCAGTTGTAGAATGTGATCACTTTGATACGAATCACTTATTAAAGACAATTGCACAAGAGATATGTAGTAATGTTTCTGTTATCTATTGCATTCGTAATGGGTTCGCACTTATTGTTTGGAATTTGAATTGGAATACAGTTTAGAATAATATTTGTTAGTTCAGTTCAATAACACATTGTACATACCTACCTAGTATCTCATTTGTTCGCTTCATTTCACTTTACCCCTACATGTGTAGATGGTTTTTATTGATTCTTTGGTCGATTGGTTTTAGTGCACATCCATGAGCGATGCCATTATTCCTTGCGTACATCGTCTGATCTGCTGATCGGAATAATTAATTAAAATGAATAGACAAAGAAAGCGCTGAGACTGGTAAATACTCGTATCAGTCATTTCAGTTTTGGTCTTGTCTTCGGTGTCATCTCAAAACTTTGACTGCCTTTGCCATTCCTTGGTCTACTCGTGTAGATTATACATACATAGACCTAGACCATCGCATCGCATCGATTTAAGTCTCAAATTTAATAAAGGAAATAGGTACGCTCTACCTACCTACTTATGCGCAATTCTGTGTGACAATGCCTGTCTGTTTCCTTTGCTGTTTTATTTAACATAGGATAGTCATTGGTTAGTGGGAACATCAGATCAGTACGATCAACCACTGTCGGCACTAACATTAACTAAAGAGCTACCTACCGTATGTAATACCTACACTAGAAAGACTTGAGGCCATGTATTTCAAGTTTGCATTTAATTGTGTTATATTACATTGGATTGTATTTCTTTGCACGCACACGACCAACACCAAAGTCTAATGTGCTGTGTACAAGGAAGGACTATATACATATGTACGTGCATAGGAGCTGTCATCCTATAGAATATAGTCACTAAACATCATATTTTGAGGCTATAGACCCAACATTTCATTTCTCACGTGCACACTTTTATTACTTCTGTATTATGTCCATCTTCTACAGCTCTATCCTCATGCCATTTGACTGTCTCTGTGTGTGTAAGTACCTAATAAAAAAACATTCTTCGAATGTCTACCATTGCCCTCTTAGCAATTATTTCAAGGAATGTAACATCCCTACCTCCTTAGCCAAACACTATCAGCGAGAACGGATTCTCTAGTTTTTGCAGTCAGTTTGTCATTTAGTCATTTGTTAGAATTTTTCACGAAAACTAATCAGCTAGCTTTCCCTTATTGTAATTTTATGTGTTATTTATTGCCGCTTAATATTGCGGATATATTCTGTATGTATTCACTTATCTGTATGAACATCCTACATAGACTTGTAAGCTTCCAAGTTGAGAAATGAAAAATATGTATGGGGCTAAACGTTGTGCTGTGTACGGCATTCTCTCAAGAAATACACAATGACTTAAATGCTGATTTTGAGGAATTTTTGATTGCTAAGAGTCATTTACAAACATTATCTCCAGCACGGTTTAAGTTTCTTGAAAATTGCTACTAGTTAAAAAATGCTTTTTTTGTTACTCTAAATTGTGTAATCGTAACAAATACCCGGGTTTCGTTGGAAAATTTAGAGAGCGCCCAACCCGGTAAGCTATTTCAAGAAGTAAAAACGGATAGGTATTTTACTGCGACCAGTGCAAAGGTGAATATAGTCCTGCATTACAGCTAATTGAACCTCCAGTTAACTGGCTTCGTTAGTAGAAGGACGCAGTATCTGAGTAACTGATAGATTGCCATTTAAAAAGTAAGCATCAATTTATGTATACCATCATAAAATCCATCCCATTGTGAAGCATGCAGGCAATTATAGAGAGAAGATCGAGCTGAATTCATGCGATAAATTCAATCTTTTATTACTTCGCTGTATTGTGTCTAACTTTGGTATGAGGGGTATTTCTTCCGAGGGCATTTGTCTCGGTAGTTATTCGAGTACATTTTGTCCGCGGGTATTTTGTCCGGATAATTGTTTTCTTATCTCTCGCGTCCATAGCACATCAAATGTGATCTTTTTAGGATATTTTGAAATTTTGACATCCTTTCTACACTTTTCAATCATTTTTCCTAAGATTTACTCAAGTTGCGTTGCTGGATTGAATGCGTTTTATACGCCTCTTCATTTTACAAGGGTTTCTTTTCGAAACAAGTTTGTCCGTATTCAAAGCACAAAAACTTTGATACTGCATACAAGCTAATACACAACCGCCACTCGTACGTCCCTGGTAAAGATTGCTGCAAAGTTACTTGGCCATTCATAAAAAAGGTTGACATGTAATTTGGTTGAAGTGTTTTGCACGACATCAAATGATATTTTTATGATTCAAGAAAATGGTCTGGAAAAAGTTAGTCCCTGTGTAGTGGCGTTTGTGTGTGTATTAAGCTCCATTCTAAGATGCTCTTAAGAGTTTTGTTTTTGAACTTTTTTATTCACTGTTTGTTATTGATGCGTATATACATGTTGAATATTTAAGACTTTTTATGAATGAATTTCTTAACGTTTGCACTCGAGACTCGACTCAAGAGAAAGTAATATAGCCTATATTTAATGGTATAGGCTTTGAGAATTGAAAACTAGTTTGTCTTTAATATCTCTGTGACATTTTGGCTCATTCACTTTCCTTGCATTATGCATTATACAATCATTTATTCAGCATTCAGCGCAGTAGGCTGATTTTTATTAGGATGCTGTTTTGTTTTGGTTTTCTTTTGCGAAGGTACGCCCGTACAGACATACATATATCTGCACAAATTCTGTGCAGTCTTTTCCTATTCACTTTGATTTTTTTTAACGTTACTACTTACATCATGGATGTACATGGGTATGTACATAAGTAGATATGTACTAGGATATTCATTGTAATATATGAAGGACAGAGAGGTTTCATGGGATTCGTAAAATGTACATGTGGGTACAGGACTGCCTGCCATTTTATTTCCAAGGAAAATTTATAAGCGAGCAAAAAAGGTTTTGGAAGGAACTTATTTATGATTATGAGTTTACAACTTTAACCTTTGACAAATTTCGGAAAATGTGTTCAGAATGAAAAATAAATTGAAGGCGTGTAGCTGTGTTATTTATGTAGGGGTCTACCAGTGCAGTATGTATGTAGGTATGTGTACAAGAAATTATTAAACAAGAATTTAATGGTCATGGTTTGGCTGCGTACATCGGGATTCCATGCGTGTACTGCACTACATTCCTGATGATTACATTTCAAGCTGAACTTTTCGAAAACTGTAGATCCTTCGTTGCATCGGTATTTTTGGGTTTCACAGGATTTTCTCAGAAGTTTTTCCATCCGAGAGTTGAAGCAACTAACTGGAATCTGTAGTACTACATTACAGCACAGTACTTATAAAGTTCTAACATAGTCCCGTATAGTTTATCTGAAATGAACCTACGCTACGTGTACCTACATGTGAACTAACACTTTTTACCTGAGATAACTATTTTAAGTATAATTTTGTACTTGAACGTAGCAAAATAGCAGTTTGTTGTAGTTTCTTCATATTTGCATGCCTATTCGGTACTAGTACTAGCATAGAAGGTGCAAGCTATATATTATGTGGTTGTGTACTGTAATATGCGACCTACATTCAAGCCGTAAGCAAACGCGAAATATACTAGGCTAGTCAAATACCTACCTACTTTCATAAAGCAAAAAATGTTACTATTAAAATTGTTCCGATACATACCTACTCTATTCTTTGAGTCCCTTTATCAAGTGTTAACTCAGAATTTTTGAGGGACTATAGATAGCATATCTTGCACGACGGTATAAAATGTATACCTATGTAAGATGTTACTACACCACCATCAGTAAAATAAATTATTTATTTCCTCTTTCTACGGGATGCCGATGCGATGTTCAATCTTTATTCTTGCACTCACTAATAATGCTTAGTGGTTTTCTTGGCATCCCGAAAGCTTTCATAATGAAGGCCAAAGTAGAATAAGATTCATAAGATTGTCGAAAGTTTTGCTCGCAGACATCAATGAAGTCACAATTGGCGATGTTCGTATGTATAATTGTAGCTGTCTATAAGTATATATATAGGCATACGTCTGCTTGGTTTCCATTTTTTTTCACACTGCATACTACTACCTATTCCAACACTTATACGACAGCGAGAGCCCTAGCGATGGGCTGACTTTATGGCTCATCGATTAGCTATTCCGAATAATTTTGGTAATTTCTCATGGTTCTACGGGCTGCAGTGGAATGTAACGTTCATTATCTTGTCTTGTGAAACTTTAGAGGTCAAAACAAAATGTTTTTTTTTCATGTTCACAAATTCCTGATCCAAATGGCATCCGATGTTTATATACTGCTCATACATGTCTGCACAATTGTAGTAAAAAGTTAAGAAGAAAGTCTTATAGCTGTGCACATAGCCTTATTTATCTCCACTCCACACTCCACATGGGAATAATGGAAAGTGGAAAGAAATTTTCAAAGAAGAAATGAAAACTAAGAGACTTTAATTTCCACTTTGCAATCATTCTAACCAGCGCAGCATAGAGTCATCAGAGAACAGACTAGGTCGGTACATAATGGACGAAGTCTACTTACTAGCACTATAGTCACTCTAACCCTCCTTTGTGTATCTATATGTACATATAACTTTAAATTTACTGGCCATATTTTCATTTGCAACATCCTGTAATTGCTATTGGTGTCAGAAGATGTTTTCTATCCAAGAAGAGCTTCGAAGCATTAGCATGTAGCGTTAGGGCTTTTATGTTGTGTTTGAAAAACTTGAGTTCGAATTTAATGTGGAATTAGTGCTTGAACAGGGCAGCGCCAGTTGTTGTATGTTCCACAGTTGTTCTCTCTCATGAATTGCTAGAAAGAAAGAAAGAAAAAAATGCTTCCTACCTTCTTTCGACTAAGCCTTTGGGTTTGGACGTGGCAGATCGGGGGAATCGATATCAGTATCAGGGGATTAAGTAGTGATAGTGGTGTGGTCCTGCACTGTGGTCTAATTCTTTATTGGACTTAAATAACCAGTTTCAGTTAAATCAGATTGGGAGCTTTGAGCTCTCTTGTGTTGGTCTCTATGATTGTCAGCTGATGGTGTCGGGGTCTTGAACATGTATCTGTATTGTAGGAAAGTAAAAAGAGGATGGGGAAAGAACTTAAACACCATTTCAAGGTTTAATTAGGAATACAAAAGAGTCGGTTAATGTACGAAAGGTTACACCACTCCAATGTCAAGAGGATGGATCCTTTGCATTACAATTACGAGTAACAGACAAGACTATGGAAAGATGTGTAATTCCCTGATGAAAATCTGAAAATGCTTAGCATGAGTTCATTGGCCGTTTAGAAGGAGTTTTAAATGTGTAGCTTTAAAACACTTGTGCCTTGCATGGGCTCCACATATTCAACATATAAAGTCGAACATGTGTACTACTCGTGAGTAGGCACATATTCCTGTAGTTTATAATTACATGTATACAATATACCAGACAGTTACTTTTGCCATGACCATGCCATGATATGATGCCATGGTGTTTACACCTATAAAAATGACTGTATACGTATATACTATCCAGTATACAGTGTTTCTATATACATAGGTAGGTAGGTAGTTTTAGTTAACGTGTTTAGTCTGCGTAAATTGTAAATTAAAATAAGAATTTGAGGTGCTGGTAACTAGGTTTAGTACTAAATCGCTACTAAGTCACAAGTAACTAACTTTTGTTTGTCGTATCTGTAGAATCAAGAAAGAAGACACAGAACGGCTGTCTATGTCATGATCGTCACTGAAGAGTTGGCTGAATGGGACGATGCCAGAAATATCGGTAGGTGCTTTTTCAAGTTACAGGCTTCTTAGTTCTTACGTAATTTTTTTTAGCATGGTTTCGGTTTCTTCAACGGAAACAAAAACAGATCAAAGAGAATAAGAACGGAGGTTTTTACAGTAGCCATCCAAATTTCCGACCATCTACTCTTTTCTGTTCAGATTTCTAGTAGCTATGATACCGTAATTGCAACCGTCCCCACAAGCGTTCACCTATTCGCATAATTGTTGGCAGTGAGGCAGCATGTTTTCTTATTCGAGCAGTAAAGAAAGCAGGCTAAAATACTGTAAACTGTACGCTGAGGTGTAATGTAATGCCTACGTGTATTTGATTATTAATCGTACGTTTTGTACGTATGGATTTCAACGGGGACAAACTATCATTGTTAGCTCAAACAGTTACGTAATTAATGGCACTATATTTTCAGTTTTAAAATATTACCTACCTAGGTAGTTTTAAATTCAAGCTCTTCATTTTTCTAGGACACTCGTACATATCGGAATTAGTTATGTAAAGTTTACTTGCAAAAATGAGCAAATAGATTTGTATTTTGTATTTATTGGTTTTATTTTTGTGAAAAATTTAGGTAGGAAACGAAAATGGTTCAATTTGGATGAGGCCGTTGAGCTACTTGCTTTACACAAACCCACGCACCTGAATTACTTGCATCATTTAAGAGCAAACAGTAAGGTGAGTTAATTACAATTCGTGTTGTCTAATCATAATGTATGCATAGTTATAATTTTCTATTATGCGGGTTTTGTATCAATACAAAGCTTTTTAACATGTAATTATAATCACAATTGAGAGATATTTATAATGTGTACAAGATAATGTGTGTGTGGCTTAAGCGTTTGTTTGTCTCCACTGAATGGGTCAATACAATAATATGGCTAGGAATCCAGTGTCAGACATTTTAAACATGTTTGTTTCTCTTTTTTTAAATTTATTTTTATAGAGGAATCATGAGACTGAAAATGGAGCGCAGACGACCTGATTTTTTTTTAAAGTGAGAAGAGGAAAGAAAAGGATAATGTTGAGTTAGGTAATACTTTAAATAAAGAGTATTTCTGTGGCAGTTTTTTTTTCGGCAGTTCTTTAAGTATAACAAAAAATACTACAATTTAATTCGCCAATCGTTTAATCGATCACACTCAAGTTCTCGTTGTCGTTGTCGTTCTCTTCATCGTCATCGTGGCCAACAAGCATCGTCGTTACTTAACGTTCTTGCTCTGCTTGAAAAAATATCTCTGCGGACTACGAGTGTAAGAAATATAAGAATAAAATGATTAAAAATAAATATACCTAATTAATAAAAAATAATTATTACTTACAAGAAGCATACCGCTATGACAATTTAATAAAACTTGCATTTTTATTGTAATACTGTTGGAAACTATATATATAATTATACAAAACAAATTATGAATAATAAAAATACTTCTCTGTATTATAACAACTTGGTTAAAAAAATAGTTATGTGAAATGTAGTATATAATGCGCAGTGCTTTGGTTAGTCCTCCCAGGGGATGGTGAATCATTCTTACACAAGATAAACGCTATATTGTTAAATATAAATTTAATTATAATAAAAATAGAAACAGGTGCATACAGTATAAAATGGTATATATTTACACACATATATTTATAGACATAAATGTAAATACATAGTATAGGTATATTCGATTGTACGCTGTAATTATAATAATACACACATACCTTCGTTATGAAACGGTTTAATTCCATAAGTTTACATACACATGTGTACTTGGTCGTCTAAGGTATGTATACTTATTCGTCAGTCGAGCACAACCATTTACATACATACATATAACAATTACACTTATATTATTTGAATATGTTCAGTACCTACTACTGCTACCTTACATTTATAAATGATACGATAATAACATCCATCATGCATATATACACACATACATAGCATTACAATAGCGTGTTAATTATAAACATAAAAGTAATAGAAAAATCACATTATTGTTAGATTTTTAGCATTTATACTTATTTCAAATCAATTATTATATAATCCTAGTACAGTACATACGGATATATATAGCATAATGCCTATACAAAAATATGTATTTGGTAATATAATAATTGTTACACGAACATTATAAATATAGAATATCATTCGCATTTGTTGTTCCCACTACTACTGCTGGGCTCCAGGGCACATCCTCGTCAATTCCTTAGTATGCAATCGGAAGAAAATACTAAAGCGCCCCTCGGTTACTGACACATTCTATTGATACACAGTTTGATAGTTTCTTCCAAATTATTGTAATATACCAATTTGTCATTTGTTTAGAGTTATGAGAGTTATTTTAATATCAGTTGTATCCAGTTCAAACTAGATTATTCAATGAGCCCAAATATTATTATAATTAATCCAAATTTCCGTATTCTAATGAACGAACGAAATCGCACTCAAAATGTTCTATGTAAACGGGTATAAAATCCCAATTGGAAATTCAATAAATTATCATTCGGTTTCCACAAATTGTCGTGTGAAGTTGTGTCCTGTCGTTATTATTTTGATGTTTTATACTGAGTCTATATTCTTAGTGTAATAGCGAGTATAAGTGGCAATTCAAGATCCTGACGAGGCGCAGATTCACTTATCATTAAATACAGATCCATAATCGTACAGGTTTTATGTACAGAGACCGATTGATCAATTTCTTCTGCTAACGTGTGAGACATTTCAGCTAATTAGTTTCACAGTACCCTTAATCACTGTTAGAGTATCCGTAAGAGCTCCTGGTCAACTTTTTACTACGATTAATCAACACCTAATATTATTAAATGAGCCACTCTTTTAATGGGATATAGGTATGAACCTTCCTTCCCTTGCATCGGAAATCTTGGTGCAAAGAAACTTTACTGAATAGGAATCATATAAAAATAAAAGAGGACTTTAAATATCTGAGGCTCATAAGCCAAACCTTATACATTTTAATTCTGGACGTAGAAATTTCGAGGAAGTTTTTTAACAGCAGTTTAAGTTAGAAAGACGCAATACATTATAGCTGGAAAGTTCCAGTCTTTAGTTTACCAGTATTCGAGAAATGGACTGAAGAAGCCCTATATCTGCATATGTGTCCATGTTATAATTGCATTTTATTTTTGTCATGTCGCATTTTTCTGCTGAGAAGGCTTATGATTTGATTTGATATGCTACATAGACTGGATAGTTGATCAGATGAGAGCAGCTGTCACCCTTAAACAGGAAACAAAGGGTTGACGTCCCTTCAGACTCCTCATCCTGACGCTGCAGACTGTTGTGCAGTTTAGTGTGAGTAATAAGTAGTGTATGCCCAATTTCAGACAAACTAGCACAACTCTTGAAAACAGACCGTCGGTAGACCTTTATATGAGAGTACCTATGTATGTGCCTCCCTGTATATGCTCTTTACCCTGCACCAACAACCAACATCGATCAGTTTGCAGAAAGCAGAAACTGATCTGCTCAGCAGTCAACTGGGAATCGGGAATCCCATGATAGAAATAGTAATACTGCGAAAATAGGAGACTGACTCACATACATACCTACTTCTTTGAACTGTGCAAAAGTTCCAATTCCACTCCATCTCCGTCGAAAAAGGAATGAGAATGCAGTGTCATAGTTTTGTTAAATGTGCTATTATTTAATTTTCTGTTCGCTTACTATTAGACCCATGTCCTCTCTCTCTCGTCCTGATAAACCTACACAGGGCATTTTTGAAAAATGAAAATAACCAATAAAATCAGAAAGAAAGACGAACTTTATTAACAAAACAAAAGTCATCACTGTCCTCCAATGAGGATAACCCAACGGACTCCGTATACGAATCAGATTTTTTTTAAACAAAAGTTTATGTTTGTAATACATATTACGCAATTAATTATTTTTTAGATTCTAATGAAATGAAAGCATTATTCTTGTAAAACCGGTAATCAAATCATTAGACGATTTTGATTGAAAGCATTTTCAATTTTATGTGAATATATATGCATGAAAATGTAAACATACATACACACCTACCTAAATATACTCTATTTAGGGAGGTATGGCTCCAGCATTGGAATGCCAAAATAATTTCGAGTGTAGTACTCAATTTACTGATCCACCGATCATCATTGTCTGTTTTGAGGTCATAAGTTGCAATTAAAACCCCTTGGAGCATTTAACCATAAACATACATAAGCGCGGAATGTAAGGACCCGAGTCCTAAAATAGCAAATACGGTAGGTCCTTGGAAAAGTACAGACAGTGTAAACGACCTGAAGTACATACCGGTAGGTACAGTATATTTTTTTAAGTGCTTCTTCTACCGTGAGCCATAAGCCATCACATAACGTACTGAGTTCCGAAGTTGCAAAAATCATTATGATTAATGCATAGGCATACACTCAAAATCATACCAAAGTATAGCATGATTATGATGCCTTGTCACTATCATTCCGTTATCTTTATTACGTTTCTTAAGTTGCGCCAGGCGGTTGGCGTTACTATACTTTTGGATTATATGTAGGTATACTAATACTACTGTTTTGAGTACGAAGAAAAATTGTGTTTGTGCCATGAGTCTTCCTATGTTTGAACGACAACGAGCGACAACTTTTAAAATGATGCCAAGTGAAAAAATCGATTGTCTGTAACACACAAAAAAAAAATAGGAAAAAGGTGTTTGGAGGGCGTGTGAAAGAAATTGTATCTTCCACATGGAACATCAGCCTTTTGTTCGAGTTAAAGATTGAGACAGTAAAAAGACGTCAGACGGCTTCTAATTTCATCTAATTACAGTTTTCAACAGTCCAACATTTTCTATTCATACATTATGCATTATTACATTACTACACTGCACTGCATCTCATAAATTTATAATTACTATAATATATTTAATACACACAATTTACCTACAGAAGTAACATAGGTAAGTAGAAACCTGCATCTATGTAATAATAATATATATGTAGATGCCGGTAAGCGTACTCAAGCTATTGCTTTACTATAACTTCCCATGCAATACCACAGCACACACAAATAAATCTGCCTTCCGTCATAGTTAGCTGTTAGCACAGTCCCGAGCATACAGAGTGCACTATTATAAATCATGTGCAAAGAAAATACGTATATGTATAATTAAATAAATATTTATACATACAATAGTATACCTCTGTAATAAACATAGATTAGATTGGTCAGCTGTATAAGCACAAATTAGACGAGGCAGCATATATGTATACGTATATTCACAAAATCTATATCAATATAGTACCTAATTACTATTGGAAAAAAACTGAATTTATTAAGCTTTTCTATTTCATTGTACTTACAACTCTCTTTCTTTTCAAAAGTACACTTTGTAACTATGTACACTCTACCAAAGGAACGTAATTATCTGGAACGCACTCTGTCAAAAAGTGAGTATTATTCTTAAATCTGACACGCAACTTCATTAATGCATGCGTTCAACTGCATTCGGTTGATGCAGTGAGGACGAGGCCATATTAATTCCTATCCTAATTAAGAGTGGTAATGCAGTTGGACGAATTGTGAAGATGCGTTTGAGATTATTAGAAAAGCACTCACGTTTTGTAAGGATGATGGGTTTCAAATGATTTTTGGGGAAGAGTGTATTTACATACACTGCGTCACTGCAAGAGCCTTTCCTTGTCATTTGCTGTTTTTCACTACTACAGTTTCATCGCTATCTCGCTCTTGTGTGAACACTTTGTGACACTTTTTGCTGGAGATGCAAGCAAGGGAGGCAATAGGCAATTTAGACATTAGACTGTATAGCCAGCATATGTAATAATGTACATATGTACAATGAATTACATGACCACTTTGCAAATCCAAACATTGCTAAATGGAGCTGTCATATCCCTTAAAACAAACGATAATAAACTTAAGGCAACGGTACTCGTGTAATAATATGAATAATAATAATATGTAATTACTATGCATGGCTTGAATTGGCTTGAATTGACTTTATGTAACTGGGCCTGGGAGTACTTACACCCATTTAAAAAATAAACAACTTTTCTCAACTATGAACTCATGTTTGGAAATGCAACATGAATCTTTGGCTAATTTCACTTGGTGATGATGATGATTTTAAATCGGCAGACTGGCTGGTACTTACTTGTTAGATTTCGGTCTTACGTACTTTGGCCTCTTGTAACCTCTCCCACTGTTTCCTACGGTACTTTCTCGTTTTTATTTTATGAGCTGAATTAGAGCGGTACTTAAAGCATCTTAAATTCAAGTTAAATTACATCTATGTGTAAAGTTCTTGAATATTCAAACTAGTGAGCCGTTTCCGACCATGTACATTGCATTGATACTAGGACATATTGGAGAATCAATACAATTTTAAACCATATTGTAATCCTAGAATTAAAAATAATGAATCGTAAGTCCCCTAAGTTACACAAATCTACCACCTTCACATTTGAACTATCTTGCTGCTACTCACTTATATCTACAAATTATTTCATAATTACCTATATTATCACATCATAGTTAAAAATTCAATAAAATCTTTTAATGAGAATCAATATATTACCGTTATGCTATAGAACATGGAACTGAATTTATTTACAAAGTAAAATATTACATAATGTTAAATGTTGTGTCTACGCTAGAGTTATTAATACGTAGTAATCATTGTAAAAGTAACTGTTGTAATTTATAATGATAATGCTTTTGTCACATACTTAATCAAATGGTACATAAAATTCTTGCGAACGAGTAACTTAAATACCTTTCTAAAGCTGATAAAATTGTACAATGTAATATGCTCGTCGGCAAGACTGAAATACAAAAACTTGTTTGTGATGCTATATATTATATGTATATACAGGAATTATATTCACTCTGACTTTATAACCCCTCAACCGAAAACTAAATGTACTGTAATCCAACCAGCAGTAATAACAATTTCTTAGTAAAATCTGTATTTTATAGTTATACAACATAGCCCATACAACGATACCTAATTATATTTACAAATTGCAACACAATATATAAACGAATAAAAGTTTTCTAAAACTTGAACAAAAATATTATTGGTTATCTCATACATATTAATCTCTCATACGTAGTTCATACATTTGATAATAATAATTATTATACAACCCCCGTCCGTCGAACATAAAGTCACAAGGTTATATGAAAAAAGAATAAATAGAACCCATAATCCATCATTTGCAAACTTACGACGGATAATTTTTCAACATTGAGGTTACTGCCTACGACCTAGGTACTTATATTATATGTACAATGATAATTTATAGAATCTGTAGTTATTCTTAAAAGGTAAGACTCTGGTCTGGTCTGGTCTAAGTACTACTTTGCTCAGGCACTTTGACAATGAAAAGCTAGGATTCGACAACTCCTAAAGCTTTTATCCTCTTCTCCCCACAAAAAAAGCCAACATATCCGTCGTCTCCAATTTTTGCGGTAGACAAGTTCCCATAAACGTATTGACATTCGTTGTTTGCATTAGTTCAGCCTTGAAAATCTGTGGGTGACAAGAGTGACAAGGCAAAGTCAAGATTTATTGATTTTGAAAGCTAAAGCCAGGCACATTTTAGTACACACACACGAAATGAGAAAGGCATACGAAAAAAAAGCAAAGTAAAGTTTCTTTCAATACTCTAACTTGAAGCTGTCAACAAGCGTAAAATGCAATATCAAACATACAAAATCCAAGTTTGTTTTAGTTTTGATTGTTCAGCGGCTCAGCACACATGCAAAAATAAAATAAAAATGAAATCGAATGTCACGTACAGAGTCAACAGTGTGGATGATACCATTGGATGCTGTCAAATCACAAGTCGTAATTTTGGATTGACCAAACATAGCTTGACCTCTGAAATCCCTGGAGACTGGAACATGCAAACCATTCACGGTTTCAACCCGCTTAGTAAGGAACCACATATCCGGTAGGATTCCGGAGCAACATAATGTGTCTGTAAAAGAGAATATCCGACGAAACATTAAAAACAATCAAAACCAAAATGAATTCCCTTACAAATATTCAAATGAATTGGAGATTATTCATTATTGCCGAATCAGAATCACTTGTATGAATAATACATTTTTTGCTCAAATCGAAAGGAATTTAATGACTAACACTAACAAAAATTAATTACCCGAAATAATGTGTGATTTTAAGACTTTCGTCGCTTCTTCCCTGTCATTTAAAATTTTCTCCAAG